>JAXQQM020079395.1:0-16013 GCA_034641835.2 Pinus albicaulis
ACGTGCTTGGGTAGCAGCCTCACGGCCTAGGTGCTGATCCTGTTCAAACAAAATCCAAGTTTCAGATTATATTACTCTGGAATGGCTGCAATGAGAATAATAAGAATTGAGAAACCATGTATTAATGCAAGTAAACAGGGTATATATATACTGCAAACACCATTAAATATGTGTATACATATATATTAGATGGTTTTTTCTCATTTATATATAAATTGATGTTGTCATTGATACTTTGGAGGGAAATGGCTATTGTTTCAAATAATAAATATACATCACATATATTGGGATATATTCTCTGTTTATACGAGGTATTCAGACGATTACCTACAAGTTAACGCTGTTGGAATAGGACAATGGATCACAGGTAGGATCAGATCTTCTCTACCTAATGAGGAGTCCATTCCGAATCCACCCTCGTATTATAAGGTATATTTCATTAAGGCCACAGATTGAGAAGATCGATACATAGATTGACCATATACCACCTCTCTCAAGATCTTGCAAGATCCACGAATTACGACCGAACCTCAACAACTATATCCATGTGGGATCCTGTGACTCTATCCTTTCCTCTCTTCCGAATAGTGTGGGAAAAAAGAATGCTAGAACCAAAATAGAGGAAATAAGGAGTAAGCATAGTCTAGTAGAGAATTCATCTGCCTCCAACATGTGTATGGCATGTCCCATTTTTGTCCTCTTCACAGAAGCTGGATCCATGCAATGCAGAGATGCCAACAATTCTCGTTTCAATGCATTGGATGATGCTTTAACCTCGAGAAATGGATCTACCAATTCGTAATGCTTTTGGCTCCCCACCATCATTTTCATCCATTCTACCAATTTTATCTCCATATATTCAAATAAAAATAGATTTATTCCTCTTTGAGGCCTTAAATTTATGCCTCGGTTAATTTAAATTAAATTATTAAAGAAATTCACCAATGGATTGAAGCTTACATGTAAGTACTGAAGAAATCTTGAAATGAATTGAAGGGAATTGAATATTATAACCTCTCCTCTCCCATAATCAGTAGGGATTCTTCTGTAAATAATCTCCATGATAAGTACTTCAAAGTTGTAGACATCACTTCTCTCATTTAGCATTCATGTATCGACATAATCCATGCAACGTAGCTGAATTTACAAGGCACCATAAAACACCATTAATTCAATAGCAACAATCCAAAATACCCAATATCTTATTAACTTATGAGTCCAATGGATCAGTATGGTCTAACTGCATAATAAAAGTGACAGACTACATAAATATGATTCTTTCCTTCACCAAAGCTAACGGCTTTGATTGGTTCCTAGGATGGTAATACAATAAAATGCAAAAAATATACAAGAAAAACCAAATCGCAAAACAACACCAACTGTTAGCAAGATGACTAACAAGAGAGACCCCTAATAGCCCCCATAACATCTCATCAATTCTAAATTTTTCCCAGTTTCAGAGTTTGACATGCTCTAACTGCATAATAAAAAATAAAAAATTGCATAAACATGATTCTCTCCTGCACCAAAGCTAATAATTCCCTTCGGTTTGTAGGTAAATAATATAGCAAATGAGAAAACATTTAAGAGGATTAGTAGCAAAGACTATTCCTTGAAAACAAATAACATGATTGGGATCAATATTTACCCAAAATTTCCCCTTACCCGAGTTGTGAGATAGATTTTCTTAGATCCAAGGAGCTTGGCCAATGCAAAATCTATAAGATTAGCATTCGATTGCTTATCGAGGAGAATGTTGCTAGATTTTATATCTATATGAACAGCCTTATGATCCAATGCATTATGTAAATATGCTAACTTGCACACATTCATGACTCTAGATTAGTAACAACAACATCTATAAATGATGCATAGCCATTTCATTTTACAATTTTACAATTTATATCTAGTTTCAAACAATTTACATATATACTATGGAAAATAGAAATTTGATGAAAAAAGTGATATTCGCATAATAAAATTAGTATTTCATTTATTCTCTCATTCCTATAAAGCATGATATTATTATTTTTCAACAAGGAGTTTAAATTTGAGTAACGTTTTCATTTGTACTCCACTTATTAACATTGGAAGGAGAAATCGAATAAAGCATAAAAGGATAAAAATGACCCAACCACCAAGATAAAGTACGAAGGCCAAATTGATTGCAATTGGAATGCTAACCACATAGTATGCCCAAGGTTTGGATAGGAACCTAAATTTTTCCATCCACATCACCTAGCAATACCTACAAAGGTGTTGAAATTTTAGAAAACGTGACCTCTGAGGTAGGTGTGTGTCGGTGAGTGTGATTCTAGACTATTCCAGATTTGAAGAAATCTATGGGAAATATCTTCTACCTTATAGAACACCTTGGATGCAATCCAAAATGTTTGAGGATGCAAGTAGCAACATCATGCTTGAAACATAGTCAACTACCTCTCCTTTATTGCTATAAGCATAGCCCCAGACATTTCAGACAAAGAATAAAGTAGTTCCTATCACGAGAGCCTTCATAGATGACATATAAAGTGTAACATGCATTGAGAATTATGCAACACGTTGGTGTCCAGTTCCTAGTTCATTGGAAACTCATGTACTAGAAAGTAAAAGGATAGAATTGAAATTCTTGACAGAATTTAAGTCTAGAAACTAAATATTCTTAGAATATTTTCTGTTAGTGATATTTTTAAATTAGTTGTTCCAACCTCAGAACAACACAAAATAAGAAAAAATGAGCTAAAAAAAATTAAATATTTATTATGAGCGGAGAAACAAATGATATTATGAAACTTTATGTATAATAAAATTTTTAGCTATGAAAAACTTACTAGATGGAGAGAATTGACATCTCAAGATGTGGTTTAGGCAATAAACCATAGAGTAAAATAAGAATTTAAAAATACTAGTACTCCAAGGTATTGACAAACATAGAGGTATTAACATAGAATAGAACATAATAGCATGACTAAGAATAACATGTGTATTTTCATACATAAAATTGATTTCTACTCGATAAAATTTTGAAGATTTGAACACGTTGATGATAGTAAAAAGTAGTAGAATAAGCAAAAATAGAAAATCAGATTGAAGAAATATGTGAATTTTTGAGATTCAACTACTCTCTAGAGCTAAAGGAAAAGGAATCGTACACCAGATCATCACTGAAGACGGAATAAGAAACTCAAGAAAGCTATGATATCATATATAGCTCCTCTTGATAAGGAGACTTTGGAGATGGGTTAGAAGCATAACAATGAACATAAACATTGTTAGAGAAACATTTGAAATTACATTGAATGGCATAGTAGTTCAATAGAACATGACTTATATACAGAGAGATACATAATTGCTTCATCGTTTAACATAACATGAATGCACTTGAAGGTGAATAAATACACATGTGTACGGTAAAATTTTGTGATGTCATGTAAATCTAAATGATATTGAATATATAATCATATAGAAATGACGAGGAATGACATTGAAAACACCAGTTGATGTCTATTATGACTCCACGATGTGAAATTCGTTCTTTCCATTCAAAATGCATTTTCTGATGTGCAACTCTTTCATGTATGTGGATTTTTTTTCTTAGTATTTTTTGTATCTTCTGTAGCAAGGAAATAGTGGTATGTAAATGGTACATAGGCAATGTTTGTGGTGGCAGGAACCTCATTTTGTAGAAATTTGCTGAATAATGATTAATTATCCACCGAGACTATCCTGATCACATACAATTCGAATTTATATGCAACACATAATCTCTTCCACTTAGATCATCAAACATGTGGAAATAAAATCAAGCGATAACACATCAAATCATCATACACATTAACACAGTATGTATGGGGAAAGCTTATAGCTGAAAACCCCACAGCTATTGTGCATATTATAATGAGGAAATCATGTAACAAACTCGGTACAATACTCCTCACAAGTACTCAGTACTTTCTCATGAAGTTACACACAATCTAGCTCAGTTTTGAACAGGTTAATGTTTCAAAACTCACCTTGTTAACACTTGCCTACTGTTAGCAATCCAGGCTTGTCCATATAGAGATCCAGAGTTGAATCTCCTTGGCGTGGTATGATCATCATGGGAAATTCCTCCAAATGTGGTGCAAATCTCATGCACAACTGATGTCGCCACTGATAGCTAACTCCACCCTTTCATCTACCTCTTTCACTGGTCTACACTGAACTGTCCATGCACTGTAGTGAAATAATGTGTTCTTGAGTTGAATAATGAGTTACTAATTAATGAATTAAATAATATTTAATTCACTCCACTCATTAACTAATTGATTAGCTAGTAAAACTAATCTCAACCAGTTCAACTAAATTAAACCGAACACAACTCCACTAGCTGTCTCATTAACTCCACCAAACTTCTGCCACTGAAGTCCTAACTGAAGTCAACCGTATGTTCCGCAAAACCCTTGGGAATCAACGTGAGTTCCTCATGGATGCATGAGCCATACGTACCTCGGCCAGGGGAGTGCTCCAGAGAATGGCGTGTTGTTTAGAGTCCAAATATTATTAAGGGTAAATAATATTTGACTTCCCTATTTTTAGGAGAGGCAGTCTAAAAATAGCCTTCGACCTAAAAAATAGAGTCCCATCTATTTTTACCAACATGACACATACTCCAAGAATCTCATACATGCAATCCCTGAACCATGCTCCATATGTCTAAAAATAGACATAGATACAAAAATAGACATAGTCTAAAAATGAACTTTTCTTGTGAGAATTTGCACATGAGACCCACTTAGTGAAGGCGACTTCATTTCACTAAGCTCCATCATCTTGCTGCATTTTCAACACTCCCTCTCAGCAAGATATGGATTATCTGCAACCCCTATCCTGCCTCTGTAGAATTTGAACTTGCTCCTGGTGAGCGCCTTCGTCAGGATGTCGGCATCCTGATCCTCCGTGGGAACATATGAAAGCATCATGATCCTCTGCTGAACACAATCTCTGATATGATGATACCAATCTGTGAAGCTGTTAGCGCTCAAATCTACCTCAGGCTGAAATGAGGTAAAACTCAAGGCTACATCAAACCACGCTCAGCCTCGTAGCTAGCCCTACGAGGACAGGAGAGGGCTCTCTCCGTCAATCTCGATAAAGTGAACAATAGGGTGCGAGATGACTTTAAAAGGGAACTGATTTTACGCTAGTAAAGAGATAGGTATGTTTGATTTTTGATTTTTTGGTTTTCGTTGGAGAAATGGGGAAAACAAATTTTGGGTCCGGGGATAAGGTCAGACCTTTGCAAATTTCGAGTTGGGGCGAGGTAGGTGAATGTCTTGATGCTTTTGATTGGATATACAGACAGATTAGACCGACGAGGAGCTGAAGAGGGCAAAGAAGAACTTGGATCCTCTCCAAACAGTTGAAAACATATAGAACTAAATGAATTCAAAGGCAGAACACGGTAAACAATGGATTCAACCTCATCTACTCATTCAATTTAGTTCAGAAGAATATGAAAGGAATGGCATACATTAAACATGAAGAAATTACGATGCTTGAGAGAGAAAACACTATCAAGAGATCAGAACACCACAAGGATCCCAACAAGTGCCTTGAAAACACAATCTTTCCTTAGCCAAAATATGAAAAATATGTACAATGGTGCAAAAGTCTCCCAAGGTCAACCTCTCGACCTACGAAAATGATTGATAAATTACATCATATAGATCACTCTAACCCCTTCCCACCTATGAGGTCCAATTCCTCCTTAGGAAATTCGATTTCAACCAATTCTAATCGAGGAACTAAAATCTAGGCAAGCTAACAACTTGCCTCTAAAAGAGTGGAAGGCCCAGTTCATTTACATGATTTTCACTTTTTTAAAGTGAATCTTCTAGAATAGGTAAAATAAGCACCAAGTTACATGCAAACATCAATTTACGTCATGAAAACCAAAAAATTTCATCCACAAGAAAAACTGGTCAATCTGAACGAAAATCGAGTTGGAAGTTGAAAATTCAGCCAAAAATTTAAGTGGGTCGCATGCCTGAAACAAGTGGGTCGCATGACTTTCAGCCCGATTTTGAAGAACTTCCCGGCATCCAAATTGAGCTCATGATAGCTCGTTGGAAAGCCCTGGATGTTGGCTATCCAACACAAGTGGAATTTTCCAATTTGAAGTTCATTTGACCCTCCAAAACCTCATTATCCCAGAAGTACTTCCTGCTGGTGCAAAAGGTGGCAGCAAGGTGGTTTTTATGGTGTTTTTGAGCTTTTTGACCATCCAGAATCTGATGAAATGCTTCGGTAATGCCTGAGGATGCATAACTTACCATGAAAAATCCAAAAATGTAAAAATTTCCTTGACAAAGTGTCCCAAAACCGAGAGTATGAGCATATGGTGCGAGACCCATAGCCCAGCTTGTTTTTTGACCCAAAAATTTGAAAATGACAAAATTTTCTCCGAATTTGCCCAAATTTGGAGCGGAGGTCCTCCATCATGTATCCTGCCTAGTCAACGAAGCCTCGGCCAAAATCCGAAGTGGATTAGGCCTTTTCCGCCGTCTTAGTGCTTTGCGCAACCTCCTCTTCAGAATCTTCATTCTTGCTTTGCAGACATGCATGCGAGCCCAATAATGTCCTTTCATGTGACGAATCATGTCCTTGTCTCTATCATGATCCTGTGAATGTACCTATGCTGATGAAGAAGGCGAGACCCCTTCCACATCATGTGGAGATAATACTCGCTCTGCTGATGAAGTCGGCAAGACCCCTTCCACCTCACGTGGAGATAATACTCGTAGATGTGAGTGCAAGTGAGCCACAGCCAGCGCCTGACGTGTATCGGAACCAATGGAGCTGACCGATATGTTCCATCTCAGTACATCAACCTCAACGGTTGAGTCACTGTCCTGCTCATATCCTTGCTCATAAAAAGCTTAATCAAATCCACATGTGGCTTTGAACAGATATTTGATATGGATGCTCATAGAGCGTTGAAAGTAAGATTTTAATGTATGTTCAAACCCAATGGATGCTCACATGTAATACGATTGCTATGGGAAAAACCACGGTGATAAAAGTACTGTCAAGTGTGGGGACAACCATAGGCACAGGGAGTTTAAGGATTCCATGATCAATTGCAAGTGATGTGGAAAATAGTGATAGTGAGGATTTTTGGGAATGGGAATAGGTGAAATAACAAAATGTAAATGAAATCTAAGGCATAATATTTGGAATAGCCCATCAAAATTTACTTAATGGAAGGATATGAGGTGATAGATTTAGGGTTTCACCACATGGGAACAAAGGAAATGAAGGATGTGAAATAGTGGCATAAAAATGGGACTGTGGTATAATAACAGTGATCTCAGCAGTGAGGGAAATAATATAATGACAGCAGTGATAAAGCATACACAACAATGGCACAACAGTGTTTTGATAAATGCAGGTTTTGACACCAATTTCAAATGACCAACATCACTTCTCAAACCCTATGGAGCGAATTTTGAAATGAATATAGGGTTTATAGATTCTTCTCCCAACATGGCCTCTTTCCCAACATCAATAATATCATAATAATGCTAAAAATCCATTGAACAATGATTAAAACCTGTTTGGAAGCTTTTGGAGTCGATTAGAATCGAATCTGGGCGCAAAAAATGAATTTTCTGGGTTCTGATTTAAGTGGGTCGCAACCACTTCAAGTGGGTCGCATCCACTTCAAGTGGATCGCATGCCTCTTGCCACATAGTTCATTTTGCAGGAAGCTTTTGGAGGCCTTCCCGAAGTCCAAATCGGGCGTGTGATAGGTCGTTGGAAATCTCTTGGAGTCTACTTTCCAACACAAGTGGAATTATACAATTTGGATTTCATTTACCCTGTCAAAAACCAAATCTCCCAACACTAGTCAAAATGAGCAGAATGAGGCTGTCTCAAGGAAGAGCGCTGTTGAAGTCAACTGTTGAAGGTCTTACTCAACTCCAAATTGAGCTCATGATAGCTCATTGGAAAGATCTTTGTGTCTAGTTATCATTTGACTCATCATGCAAGTCAATTGGCCAAACATGCTAGCCGAAAACTTGATTTTCCCAAGGTCACTTCAGAGGTGCATTCAATTCTCCTGAGGCAACGGTATTTTTGACATTTCTCCAAAACCATTATACCTGTGTAAAAAGTGAAGGAGGTTTTTCTTCCTTGGGATGTTTTGGACAAAAACCTCTCTCAGTTTTCCAAAATTCATCTTTTATTGCTCTGAAACATCTTTTGAGTGAAACTTATCCCGATGTGTGAAACAAGGAATTTTGTCGAAATGAAGCGAAATGAAGGGGATAAGGGGCTTCTAAATTCTTGGGGAAATTTTGGGAAATAGGGAGGGATGTTAGGAAGTAGGGGAAAGTGGAATCTCAGAGATTGAGTGAGGGGAAGGGGTCCAAAAGGGCAAAACACAGGCCTAGCCTAGAAAATTGCCAAGTTGTGGCAAGAAACTAGGGTTTGTGCAAAAATGAGGAATTTGGGGAATCTCAGTGATGGGAAGTGTTTAATAGGGTATGTTAAGGATAGGGGAAGGTGTGTGAACATCAGGATACAAGTTTTTCCAATGATTTGACCATCCAAGAGAAATTACCTCCAAAACCCTAGGTGAGGGAAATGGACCTTACCAAGGCACAACTGAAGCATGAAAAAGATGTAAAATGACCCAATGGAACCTGACATGATGATGAAAACCCTCTGAATGATGGTACACTCAGCTGAATGGTGACATGAACCGACATTTGGACAACTTTGAAAAGAGTGAAAACAAACCCTTAGACCTAATGCCTAGTGACCAAATTTTGCTTGAAGACTCTTTGAAATGACAAAATTTGACCTTGACACCTTAAAATCACTTTGTAAGAGCATGTTTGATCACTGGAGGAAAGCTGCAAAGGCTGACTCTAACATTGGCTCCAATGGGGATGGTAGCTCCTTGGAGGTGCCAAGAACAACAGATCTTTGGGAGAGCAGACCAGTGCCTTATCCATTGGGCCATGGAATCAAAAACTCAAACTGAAATGCATGACTGAAAACTGATGACTTGACGACACAAATTGAATCTCACTCAACTAAAAACTAACTCGATACTTAAACACAATCGACAAACTGGAAATATGCTCAAAGTAGAGCTTATTCAATACAACCTACTCTAATTGTGCTTTACACCACCCGATCAACTGTAATGGAACAGCCAATGCAACCATGTAAGCATTCCGGCTGTTGTTTGATTTCTCCGCAAGTGCTCACTTGTGAACAACAAGAAAGAACTACTGAAAGGCAACTCCCATGGAAACTTTGAACCAAGTGGACTGCTGATAAACTTGCAAAGCACAAATTGACTGGATGACTGCAAGAATACTGCGAAAGGATCTTCATAAACATAGCTCTGGTCTAGATAATCTCCATACCTTGATCTTAAACTTTTCCTCACATCTGCGGTGCTTTTCTTTGGTGATTGCAGCAAGCTATCAAAAGGATCTTGAAATTCATGAAAAATCAAACTCTGTTGCTGATTCCAGACAGAACAAAAGTCTCCTTCATCAATCTCCTCATATGAATGGAAATCTTGACATGTGCTATGCAATGAACAATCTGTTAAACAAGACAATGAAGGTGACCTTTGAATAAGATTATCATCAACATTCTTTTTGGGCACATGGTTAGCTAATGGAGCAGAATTTTTATAACAAACATCATCCAACACACGAGCAATAGGATCATCAAAAACTTGAGAAGACTGCTGCACTGTATCCCTTGAAACTGTATGACATCCTACTGGTTGTTCCTCTTTTCCTTGAGATATATTACGAAAATTCTGCCTTATAAACTGAAATGCTTCGAAACAAAAGGGTATAGAATTTTCCTGCATCATCAAATCATGTATTTCATCTTCCACACCTTCATCTGTAATCTGACCTTCAATTGCATTGGATGGCTGCAAATCTGATGCTACAAGCTTCTCATCTGAAGATTTACTATGCAATTTATCTTTCAAAAGCTGAAATGATTCAAAACAGAAAGGTACGGAGTCACCTTGAATCATTAAATCATGTGTGCCCACTTCCAAGTCTTCAGCTGCAACTTGAAAATCAATGACTTTTGGGGGCTGCAAGTCTGAATATGTGAAGTTTTCGTTGCCCTCAAGACGATCCAGATCAAGACTTGTTGACATTTGATTTCTGATTGCATGGAAGTTATCTCTAATGAACTGAAACGAATCAAAACAAAAAGGCAAAGATCCTTCACTTACATCAAAATTTTCTGCACTTTCCTCATCATTGCCATAGTTGATATGCATCGGTTGATCACTGTACTCGAGCTGCTGAAAGTGAACTTCCTCCTCGCACAAACTAGCTACTGATTTGTCTGCAAGATTAGCTTCTGTTTGGAGAGCATAATCATCATCATACTGATCAAACTGAGGCAATTCATCATCAAACATACACATCATATCAACAACTCTCTCTTCTTCACAATGATCTATAAAACAATCACTATGACTACTGGGATCAGAAACAAAATGTTTTGGATCAGCAACTTGTTCTTGAATGTCATTTTCATTTTTTGCAGTTATTTTCCGCACCATCTCTTCTACTGCATTTACGAAAAGATCAAGCTTTTCCTCTGAAAGTGTCGATTTCTCCGGATCTATGTTTTTCATCTCTTATTCCTTCAACCTTTCCCTCAAGATCAGCAAATGAGCCTCTACATTCACTGCCTTGTTCTGCATCTCGTGAAGTGTTGCAATATTCTTTTCTCTCAGCTGAAACTCCATTTCCGGATCAAAGGCACCCGGGTAGTGCAAGAGAGAAGATCTAGGAGAAGGTCTTATATCAGCTGGCATCGAAAAATAAACTTGGTTAAATCTAGCAGAAAATTGTTGTACTGTCTCCCCTGGCAATCTTTTCAGCTGATTATACTCTTCTATAATCAACAAAAAATTCTGTCCGATCATCCACCTGTCAAGGAAAACTTTGAAAAACTGCTGGAAATCTGAAATGCTCGCATCAGGCAGGGCTTTAAACCAACTCTTCACTTGGCCTTGCAAAGAAAGAGAAAAAAGCCTAATACTAACATCTTCATCATCAACTTTGAAAAAATCCATAAAAGTCTCAACATTTTGCACATGTTGCTCTGCGTTGACATTGTTACATTCACTGTCAAATCTTTTTAGATATAGGTCATAATTTGTAGGGAAAGCATGAAGAACAAAAGGTAAAACAAGAGGTTTGTACCGATCTGGAATTTTACAAGGTGTAGGGGTATGTACAAGAGCTGCAGGATCAGTTTTGTTTTCTTTAGGCTCATCACTCTGAAGAGAGTCATCATAATATGTGGGAAAAGTAAGGAGACCAGGATCAAAGGGAAACTCAACATTTACACTTTTTGAATGGGTCGAGTGAAGATTTTGATCACCTTTCTCATACAACAAATTTTGAAAAACTTTCAGGACAGCTTCAAGACCAGCAACGAAGTAATTTACAAGAAAGTAGATTAGATCATGAATACCATTCCACTTTAGATACCTGAACTTTGTGTAAGATCCTTCCATTTTCTCAGAGAAAGAGTCAGTCCTCCAGACTTTGAATTGGAGTCACCAGGTGAACGATTTCAGCCTTCTTATGTCTGATCGTTGTCCACCATCAACCATCAGATCTGAACTCGATACATGTACTGGGGCAATTTATAAGTTAAGTGTTACGATTACAAGCTAGACTGGAGATCGACTGAAGCAGCGTTTATCTACTATGCACTCGCAGAGCAATGTGCAGTTCGAAAGCTACCTGGCGTGACTTCAGACTCCGTCTGTAGCTATAAATCAATCAACACTAACTAGCAAACCAATTTCTTCCCCAGTATGGTCGCCACTATGTTAGCGCTCAAATCTACCTCAGGCTGAAATGAGATAAAACTCAAGGCTACATCAAACCACGCTTAGCCTCGTAGCTAGCCCTACGAGGGCAGGAGAGGGCTCTCTCCGTCAATCTCGATAAAATGAACAATAGGGTGCGAGATGACTTTAAAAGGGAACTGATTTTAGGCTAGTAAAGAGATAGGTATGTTTGATTTTGATTTTTGGGTTTTCGCTGGAGAAATGGGAAAAACAAATTTTGGGTCCGGGGATAAGGTCAGACCTTTGCAGATTTCAAGTTGGGGCGAGGTAGGTGAATGTCTTGATGCTTTTGATTGGATATACGAATAGATCAGACCGATGAGGAGCTGAAGAGGGCAAAGAAGAACTTGGATCCTCTTCAAACAGTCGAAAACATATAGAACTAAATGAATTCAAAGGCAGAGCACGGTAAACGATGGATTCAACCTCATCTACTCATTCAATTTAGTTCAGAAGCATATGAAAGGAATGGCATACATTAAACATGAAGAACTTACAGTAAACAGAGAGAAAACACCATCAAGAACAAAACACCACAAGGATCCCAACAAGTGTCGCAAAACCTCTGATCTTTCCTTAGCCAAAATATGAAAAAATATGTACAATGGTGCCAAAAGTCTCCCAAGAGTCCAACCTCTCCAACCCCTGAAAATGATTGAGAAATTACATCATATAGATCATCCTAACCCCTTCCCCCACCTCTAGGGGTCGAATTCCTCCTTCAGGGATCAGTTTCAACAAATTCTAATCATGGAACTACAATCTAGGCAGCTAACAACTTGCCTCTAAAAGAGTGGAAACTGATTCATTTACATGATTTTCACTTTTTTAAGAGTGAATATTCTAGAATAGGTAAAAATGAACCAAAGTTACATGCCAAACATAAATTTACATCATAATAACTCAAAAATTTCATCCCCAAGCAAAACTGGTCCAAACTGGCCGAAAATCTGAGCTGGAAGTTGAAAATTCAGCCAAAAATTTAAGTGGGTCGCATGCCTGAGCCAAGTGGGTCGCATGCCTTTCAGCCCGATTTTGAAGTACTTCCCGGCATCCAAATTGAGCTCATGATAGCTCGTTGGAAAGCCCTGGATGTTGGCTA
The DNA here is from genome assembly GCA_034641835.2 of Pinus albicaulis. NCBI lineage: Eukaryota > Viridiplantae > Streptophyta > Pinopsida > Pinales > Pinaceae > Pinus > Pinus albicaulis. The sequence continues at coordinate 13,014 of JAXQQM020079395.1, forward strand.
TCCAACCCAAGTGGAATTTCCCAATTAGGAGCTCATTTGACCCTCCAAAACCTCATTCTCCCAGAAGTACTTCCTGCTGGTGCAAAAGGTGGCAGCAAGGTGGTTTTCATGGTGTTTTTGAGTTTTTTGACCATCCAGAATCTGATGAAATGCTTCGGCAATGCCTGAGGATGCATAACTTATCATGACAAATCCAAAAATGCAAATATTTCCTTCAGCAAGTGTCCCAAAAAAAAGTGAGCATATGAGTGCGAGACCCGCTTAACTGAAAAACCTGTTTTTGAGACCAAAAATTTCAAAATGACAAAAATTTCTCCGAATTTGCTCAAATTTGGAGTGAAGACCCTCCATCATGTATCTTGCCCAGCCAACGAAGCCTCGGCCAAAATCCGGAGTGGATCAGGCCTTTTCCGCCGTTTTAGTGCTTCGCTCAACCTCCTCTTCAGAATCTTCATTCTCGCTTTGCAGACATGCATGCGAGCCCAATAATGTCCTTTCATGTGACGAAACATGTCTTTGTTTCTATCATGATCCTGTGAATGTACCTACGCTGATGAAGAAGGCGAGACCCCTTCCACGCCATGTGGAGATAGTACTCGCGCTGCTGATGAAGTCAACGAGACCCCTTCCACCCCGGGTGGAGATAGTACTCGTCGTGATGCTGTAAACAAAGCTCCGTGGCCTCTCTGATATGTTACCACTACTGGTGCACTGCTATGCTCCATCTTAGTACATCAACCTCAACGGTTGAGTCACTGTCCTGCTCATAAACTGAATCCGTCTCTGACATGGCTTTGAAAACAAGTTTTCTGCAATATGGATGCTCATATAGGTGTAGTGAAGTCAAAGTTTCAATGTATGCTCAAAACCCAATCAATGTCACACATGTACCCAAGTATCAAAGGAAAACAAAATCATCATGAGGATGGCTCTGCTTTAATGGCATAATAACTATCACTGTTTCGATCACAAGTAAGTTTGACAATGAGTACCAAATTCAAATGTGTGGTCAACTTTGTGATGATGGCCAAAATCTGTCAAAGGAGGAAGCAAACATAGGACAGTGTTTCATCAAATGGGAAATAAGAATATCATGACAACGACCATATGAAACAAATGGACATGACAGTAACAATTGAATGATGATGACATCAGTGGTATGGTGAAAGAGGCTTTATACTAGTCAACATAAAACTGTGCAACAATATGAGAGAGCATAATAGCAGTGATAAGATGATAACTGAGGGCATGAGGATCGTGTATACAACGTGCTAGGGCATGAGCATCTCTATCATTCACAAAAGTTTTCAAACCTTCACAAACTTTCCATATATTTTCAAAACCCTTGAGGAATTAATGTGCATGTAAATGTAGGATTCTCTCCAAGCATGGCTTATTGCCCAACATCAATAATATCATAATCATGCTAAAAATCCATTGAACAATGATTAAAACCTGTTTGGAAGCTTTTGGAGTCGATTAGAATCGAATCTGGGCGCAAAAATGAATTTTCTGGGTTCTGATTTAAGTGGGTCGCATACTGGTTTAAGTGGGTCGCACCCGTTCAATTTTACACAGGCTGAAACGCTCAAGTGGGTCGCACCCCTCAAGTGGGTCTCACCCGTTTCAAGTGGGTCGCATGCCTCTTGCCACATAGTGCATTTTGCAGGAAGCTTTTGGAGGCCTTCCCGGTGTCCAAATTGAGTGTGTGATAGCTCGTTGGAAATATATTGGAGTCTACTTTCCAACACAAGTGGAATTATGCAATTTGGATTTGATTTACCCTGTCAAAAATCAAATCTCCCAACACTAGTCAAAATGAGCAGAATGAGGCTGCCTCAAGGCAGAGCGCTGTTGCAGTCAACTTTTGAAGGTCTTTCTCAACTCCAAATTGAGCTCATGATAGCTCATTGGAAATATATTTGTGTCTAGTTATCCTTTGACTCATCAAGCAAGTCATTTAGCCAACCATGCTAGGAGAAATCTTGATTTTCCCAAGGTCACTTCAGAGGTGCATTCAATTCTCCTGAGGCAACGGTATTTTTGACATTTCTATAAAACCATGATACCTGTGTAAAAAGTGAAGGAGGTTTTTCTTCCTTGGGATGTTGTGGACAAAAACCTCTCTCAGTTTTCCAAAATTCATCTTTGATTGCTCTGAAACATCTTTTGAGTGAAACTTACCCCGATGTGTGAAACAAGGAATTTTGTCGAAATGAAGCGAAATGAAGGGGATAAGGGGCTTCTAAATTCTTGGGGAAATTTTGGGAAATAGGGAGGAATGTTAGGAAGCAGGGAAAGTGGAATCTCGAGAGGTGAGTGAGGGGAAGGGGTCCAAAAGGGAAAACACGTGAGGCCTAGCCTAGAAAATTGCCAAGTTGTGGCAAGAAACTAGGGTTGTGCAAAAATGAGGAATTTGGGGGATCTCGATTGATGGGAAGTGTTTAATAAGGTACATTAGGGATAGGGGAAGGTGTGTGAACATCAGGATACAAGTTTTTTTGATGATTTTACCATCCAAGAGAAATTACCTCCAAAACCCTAGGAGAGGGAAATGGACCTTACCTAGGCACAACTGAAGCATGAACAAGATGTAAAATGACCCAATGGAACCTGAAATGATGATGAAAACCCTTTGAATGATGATACACTCAGCTGAAAGGTGACATGGAGTGACATTTGGACAACTTTGACAGGAGTAAAAGCAACCCCTAGACCTAATGCCTAGTGACCAAATTTTGCTTGAAGACTCTTTGAAATGACAAAATTTGACCTTGACACCTTAAAATCACTTTGTAAAGCATGTTTGATCCTTTGGAGGAAGGGCATAGAAATTTGACACTAACAATATCGGCAAAACCTAAGGTGGAAGCAACATCCAGGATGTGCTCTTCTGATCCACCACCTTTACTTATTGTCCGAGCATCGGTATATCCATGGAGTCTCAAACTCTGGAAACGTTAATATCTCGGCCCATGGTTGATTGTGGCACGAAGATAT
>JAXQQM020080790.1:0-17945 GCA_034641835.2 Pinus albicaulis
GTCTTCTCATGACATGCCACATTGAACATCTTAGTTAATTCTCTCATTTCATCATTTTTTGAGCTTTTTATTACTTGATGTGAGGGATAACCTCACATATTTGTATGTCATAGTAGTTGTTGGAGAGTTTTATGATTTTTTTAACCTTTAACGCTCATTTTCCATCCTTTTATGGAACTTCCTTTCTTCATATGTGGACATGATCTTACCTTTGAGACATCATTCGAGAACTTATCAGCATGATTAGAGGATCCATCCACTTTTCGAGGGGGTAGGGGGGAGGGTTATTCCTTTTACTCCATGGTTATTTCCCAAGTTTACATCTATTTTGGGGGATCACCTGCTCTCTTTGAGGGTTTAGTGTGTATGTGGCATGATTTACATGGGCTTAGTGTACATGTGACATGTTTTACATGTATCTTGACTTTGCCTCCTTCAATATGTGGATTGCAAGTCACCTTTGTAGATCTCCTAGGACAAATGTAGGAAGATTAGAAAATACTAAGGAATGAGAAGGATGTAGAGGTCTCATCTATAAATGACACTCTCCTCTCATTCCAAACAATTGTAGCTATTACATATCATTTGAGGATAAATTTTTTTGAAGGTGTATTTATTGGAGGTTTCAGCGTTAATTCTTTGACCTCTTTATTTCTTGGTACATAAGAGATTTGTTCTGATAGTTCAAGAGCCATGCAAGCTTTCAATATTGATCCATTTAGGGGTAATTCTACCATTTATAACAAAGACATTCTAGGGTTTCATCCATTCCTTCTTCTTTTTTAAGCTTGGGTAACAATTCAATAATTTTCCCATTTTGTTTTCGTGGTCCATTTGAAAGGGTTATAAGCATTTTATTCAAGTCATATTTGAACTCATTAATGAATTTTTTTTCCTTGTGGAATCTCTTCTTGTGGGGTCATGATATTCATACCTTATCTTGATTGGATAATATATTATTGTACCCTATAGATTTTATTCTCCAAATATTAATCCGAAACTATCATACTTAGAGGGAAATACTTTAGAATTCCATAAATTCTAATAAGGACAATATAGTTGTCTTCTCCTAATAACCAAAAAAAAATCTTAAAATGTAAATATTTTATTATTTGTTCATTTAGAAATAAATCTAACAACGAAAAATCCCATTCTAAATTTTCTTCCTAGTGTTTGAAAAAATCATTCATTCTTATTTTATTTCTTAGACTAGTTTGATCAATGGTTCAAGCTTAATTTTTTTTGTCTCTAATCCTAATAAGGAAAAAAATACCTATATATGTTTTCTTCAAAGTGACATCTCATATTTGTAAAATGGTTTTAGGATTTCTTAGATATGGAAAAAATACAAAAAAATAATAAAAAACAAATTTGGATAAACCCTAAGTCCTGGGTTTTGGTGCTTAAAAACTCAGATTTACCCATGCCTAGTCTCTATTTTATTTCTAGAATGTTGTTACAAGTCTATCTTTACATATATAATGATGAAATTGATCTCCTAAGTACTCATATGCTTATTTTTCATTTGTCTAATTGGTGAATTTAAGTGTTAATGTTATAAACTGTAAGGGGATTCACCCTACATTTTTCAAGTTCTTTCTAAGTTTATCTATACATATATTTATAATTTTATTCTAATTTTTGTTAGAATATTATTTTATTGCATACCTCTTGCCCTAGAGAAATTTTCCAAGACATGTTTCTCTCAAGTTCATATTTTCTCTCTTGCATGGTTCCCTCTTCCCTACAAATCTAAAATTTATGCATTCATTAATCATACATATAGATTTATAGGTTGTGGACAACCTTAAACTTTTACTTGTTCTAGCATACAATTGATTGGTGATTGACGCACACATTGCACCATTAGCTCCTAACCCTCCTTTTTATGTGGATCATTGGTAGTTTATGCTATTGTTTCTCATTGGTTTCCAATAGAGAATTTAATCTCATATACATAAAATTATTTCACTAACAATTTATGCAATGGATTAGACCTATGTTATTCAAGTAATAATGTAAATCATCCATATGTTAACTTATTTACAACACAACACTTTACAACAAAAATGCAAGGAAATAAAAATCTCATTTTCTTATATATAAATAAAAGACCCATTGTCATAAAAAATGGGACAATACAAAGGTTCAAAATAATCAAAATGTAACAAATATGTAATTCTTACAGTTATTGGTAACTTACAAATGTTTAATTAGGACAATATTTCCAATAGATTAAAGAGAATGTAAATATGTAATTGTTACATTTAATGAAGACATGTTATGAAATAATTGCGATAATGTGTTGAGTACATTAAACAAAATCCCTAATTTTCACTCACAAATATTCCAAAACATACAACTTGTATTAACATTCAATTATATTGATTTTCATTTAAATCATTTGAATTGTTGCCATAGCTTGATTTTTGTGCATGCCTCATTTCTTCATCATGTGCAGTTCATATTACACATCAAGTATTTAAATAAATGTTTTCTTTATCAACTTGTTTTTGGGAAATTTCCTCCTCATTTACCATATACAAACACAAGTGTGCAATAATTATACCAATATTTATATGGTACAATATACATGATTTCATAAATAAAAATCATACCATAGCAACAAGTATTTCAAAAAGAATACACAATCTTTTAAATTCATGCTCCATGTCGTTTAACGAAATCTCTTATGTTGGCTCCACTTCATACGTTATTTACTAAATGTTTAATACACCATGAAAAAAATTATTTATAAATAATATAAAGGTTAAATAACATAGCTTATTACAAATTCTTCAATTAACTCGCGTTGCTTCAACACATACCCACAACCCATATTTCACCCATTGCCAATCAACCTTCCAATTCAATATTTCTTTAATGTTACCACTCATTAGAAGATAATTTACATATAAAAATGTAAAGTATATAAATATCAATATAACAACAAGTATAAAATATTAAATATGGCTAAAAGTGTAAGTACTCACAAACAGTGAAATCTACCCTTTATTTCCTTTCCACTTTGTATTATTTTTTAAATATGACACATTATGTTTTCTCTTTTGCAACAAAACAATTGCAAATTAATATTTCATTCAATAATGAAATTCGATATACATGAAAGAGTAAATAATTTATTACATACTTCGTAGACACATTATTTTCATATGGCTCCTTACATAATAAAATTATGTTCATTTTTTTATCATCTCCTTGTACACTTATTTAGACATCCTTACTCACATGTATTGGTTTTCCCCTCATTTTCCTTGGGGACTTGCATAATATTCTTGAAATTGAAAAACCTAGGAATTGATTTTTTTAAAAATAAAAATGAATGTAAATGTAGCAAATATATTTAATTTGGTATAAAGTTTTGGTACATATTATAGAAAAACATGTTTGGTATTAATAATTTATTTTTTTTGGTCATAGGTCTTTTTCTAACATCCCCCGATAACCTCACAGGAAAATGCATGGAGTTAGGATTTTTTTTCAACATTTACAAACGTGTAACTTTTTTAATTACTTTCTATATTCCCTAAATCACAATTATAATAACCATATTCATTACCTAGAGAAATATTTAGTAAAAGAAAAATGAGTTACACAACCATTAAATGCCATTGTTGTATCATATTAACTTAAATTTCCTACCGTATCTTCCCAAGTTGCCTCCTTCAATATGTAGATTGCTAGTTACCTTTGTAGATATCCAAGGACAAATGTAGGAATATTAGAAAATAATAATGAATTATAAGGATGTAGAGGCCTCATCTATAAATGACACTCTCCTCTCATTCCGAACAATTGTATCTATTACTTATCATTTGAGCATAATTTGTTTTGAAGGTGTATTTATTGGAGGTTTCAGTGGTAATTCTTTGGCCTCTTTATTTCTTGGTGCATCAAATATTAGTTATGATAGTTCAAGAGCCATGCAAGCTTGCAATATTGATCCATTTAGGGGTAAGTTTACCATTTATAACAAAGACATTTTAGGGTTTAATCCATTGCTTCTTCTATTGTTAGCTTGGGTAACAGTTTAATCATTTTCCCATTTTGTCTTTATGGTCCAGTTGAAAGGGTTATAATTATTTTATTCAAGTCATATTTGATCTCATTAATGATTTTTTTTTTCCTTATGGAATCCCTTCTTGTGGGGTCAAGATATTCATACCTTATCTTGATTAGATAATATATTATTGTAACCTATATATTTTATTCTCATAATATTAATCCAAAACTATCATACTTAGAGGGAAATACTTCAGAATTCCATAAATTCTAATAAGGACAATGTAGTTTCCTTCTCCTAATAACCAACAACAACAAAAAAAACTTAAAATGTAAATATTTTATTATTTGTTCATTTAGAAATAAATCTAACAATGAAAAATCTCATCCTAAAGTTTCTTCCTAGTATTTGAAAAATTCTTTCATTCTTATTTTATTTCTTAGACTAGTTTGATCAATGGTTCGAGCTTAATTTTTTATCTCTAATCCTAATAAGGAAAAAAATACTATATATGTTTTCTTCAAAGTGTTATCTCATATTTGTAAAATTGTTTGAGGATTTCTTAGATATGGAAAAAATACATAAAAATAATAAAAAATAGATTTGGATAAACCCTAAGTCTTGGGTTTCATGCTTAAAAGCTCAGATTTACCCATGCCTAGTCTCCATTTTATTTCTAGAATGTTGTTACAAGTCTATCTTTACATATATAATGATGAAATTGATCTCCTAAGTACTCATATGTTTGTTTTTCATTTATCTTATTGGTGAATTTAAATGTTAATGTTATAAATTGTAAGGGGATTCACCCTACATTTTTCAAGTTCTTTCTTAGTTTATTTATACATACGTTTATAATTTTATTCTAAAATGTGTTAGAATATTATTTTATTGCATATCTATTGCCCTAAAGATATTTTCCAAGACATGTTTCTCTCAAGTTCATATTTTCTCGCTTGCATGGTTCCCTCTTCCCTATAACTCTAAAATTTATGCATTCATTAATCATACATATATATTTATAGTTTGTGGAAAACCTTAAACTTTTTATTTTTCTAGCATAAAATTTATTGGTGATAGAAGCACACATAGCACCATTAGCTCCTAACCCTCCTTTTTGAGTGGATAATTGGTAGATTATGCTATTGCTGCTCATTGGTTACCAATGGAGAATTTAATCTCATATATATATATACCAATAATGATTTCACTAACAATTTATGCAATTGATTAGACCTATGTTATTCAATTAATAATGTAAACCATCCATATGTTAACTAACTTACAACACAACACTTTACAAAAAAAATGCAAGGAAATAAAAATCTCATTTTATTATATATAAATAAAAGACCCATTTTCATAAAATATGGGACAATATAAAGGTTCAAAATAATCAAAATGTAACCAATATGTAATTATTACACTTATTGGTAACGTACAAATGTATAATTAGGACAATATTTCCAATATATTAAAAATAATGTAAATATGTTTTTTTACATTTAATGAAGGCATGTTCTGAAATAATTGGGACAATGCGTTGATTACATTAAACAAAATCCCTAATTTTCACTCACAAATATTCCAAAACATACAACTTGTATTAACATTCAATTATATTTATTTTCATTTAAATAACTTGAATTATGGTCATAGATTGATTTTTGTGCATGCCTCATTTCTTCACCATGTGCAGGTCATATTGCACATCAAGTATTTAAATAGATGTTTTATTGATAAACTTGTTTTTGGAATTTTTCCTCTTCATTTACCATAAACCAACGCAAGTGTGAAATAAGTATACCAATATTTATATGGTACAATATACATGATTTCATAAATAAAAATCATACCATGGCAACAAGTATTTCATAAACAATACACAATCTTATAAAGTAATGCTCCATGCCATATAACAAAATCTCTTATGTTGGCTCCACTTCATACTTTATTTACTAAATGTTTAATACACCATGAAAAAAATTATTTATAACTAATATAAAGGTTAAATAACATAGCTAATTACAAATTCTTCAATTAACTCTCGATGCTTCAACATATAGTCACAACCCATATTTCACCCATTGTCAATCAACCTTTCAATTGAATCTTTATTGAATGTTAGCACTCAATAGAAGATAATTTACATATATAAATGTAAAGTATATAAATATCAATATAACAAGAAGTATAAAATATTAAATATGGCTAAAAGTGTAAGTAATCAAGCTTTCAATTGAATCTTTCTTGAATCTTAGAATTCATTAGAAGATAATTTACATATAAAAATGTGAAGTATATAAATATCAATATAATAACAAGTATAATATATTAAATATGGCTAAAATTGTAAGTACTCACAAACTGTGAAATCAACCCTTTTCTTTCTTGCCACTTTGTCTTATTTTTTGAATATGACGCATTTTGTTTTCTCTTTTGCAACAAACAATTGCAAATTAATATTTCATGCAATAATTAAATTCGATATACATGAAAGAGTAAATAAGTTATTACATACTTTGTAGAAACATTATTTTCGGGATGGCTCCTTATATAATAAAATTATGTTCATTTTTTTTATCATATCCTTGTACACTTATTTATACATCCTTACTCACATGTATTGGTTTTCCCATCATTGTCCTTAGGGTCTTGCATAATATTCTTGAAATTGAAAAACCTAAGAATTCATTTTTTTAAAAATAAACATGAATGTAAATGTAGCAAATATATTTAATTTGGTATAATTTTTTTGTAAAATATTTACTATTTCCTGTGTCACAGGTCTCTTTGTAACATCCTCCGGTAACCTCGAAGAAAAATGCATGAAGTTAGGATTTTTTTTCAACATACACCAATGTATAACTTTTCAAATTAATTTTTATATTCCCTCAATAAAAATTATAATAACCATTTTCATTACCTAGAGAAATATTTAGTAAAATCATAATGAGTTACACAACCATTAAATGCCATTGTTGTACCATATTAACTTAAATTTCCTGCTATAAATATGCATCAATTCCATGATTCTTTTAACTTAATTAGTAAATCACATACCTGATAATATCAACATACATCGTGAAAGAAATTAGCATCATAAAAATGGCACAATCAATAATAACATCATTAGATATTGATATGCGTTGGAAACCTTGTAGGGTGAAAACCGACAAATGTTTAATTTTACTATTAAATGACCATGAGGGTGTTCACCACTCACTCAATGGTTATAAGGGACTCCATCCCTTTACCATTGTCATACGATATTACCTATAAAAATCATCTTAAATGCAACATAACTAGATATAAGATATTACAATGATCATGATATCATTTACCTATGAATCATAAATCCCTATGTCTTTATTGTTCGATGGTTTCCTTTGTGGATCATCTTGCAGTTACAATTCCTCAATCTACACAAATGTTTATCTTCCACGATGTTAAACATGAACTATACTTTGTAAAAGTCACCATTATTTCATGTCATTTTTGTTGTCGACACACTTGATATCATGATTAGATAAAATATTAGTAAACCAATAATCAATATTTATTAGTGACACTTTAGCATATTTTTTTGTGCATGCATAAAACATAAACAAAATGCAATGAACTATATTCTTTAACATCATTGTGCATGCATCAGTAACAAGAAAATCACTATCAAGCATCATATTTCCAACAAAAAACTCACATAATATTGAATGCACTTTCATATTATTTCCAAAGGAAAGCTAACATACTAGATATTGTTCTTCTGCATGCAAATACATAACAAGATTTCAGGAGAACTAGCCCAAAAACCAATTTTCTTTGTTCTTACTATTATGTTTTATTTTCGAAAGAGATTAATGCAATATATTCTATACTTATACATGTGAATGCATGTTATTTTCCAATGGAGAGATATTCACAATGGATACTATGTTAAAAAATGTAAGCTCTATTTCAAACAAAGTTAACATAATATTTATAATTTCGTGCATGCAACTACTTGTCATCTCGAACAAAAAATAACATGATAGTTTTCTCTTCTTGCATGTGAAACATATATTTATTTCGAAAGAAAACTAACTAAATTTTTCATGGGAAAATAAACACATTTCTTTTCCAAGTAATAAAACACATAACACTTATCCTCTCATGTAAAGAAAAATTTTCCTCTTACCGAAAGCTCTAGCCAAATATTTATACACAATCTTTGCCCAACAGAAAACTAATATCGTAGCTAATTCCTTTATGTGTGCAAACACACATAATTTTTCCCAAAATCAAGCTAACACATCCAGTGTTATGCGATTGCACCTTCCTTTTCTCTAGAAATATAATACTAAAACTATAATATTCCATGCATGCAAGTGTATATGTTTCGTAAAGTATATTCTAGTGGAATCTTAACAAAATAAAGCATGTGATTACAAGTTTTTTCTCAAAGAATCTAATTCAATAATCCATACAAGGATTTTTTTCCTCCTCTCTTATTTTTGAAGAGTCCTAACAAACCAAATAATTCATTGCATGCAAATATATTTATTTATTTTCCAAGGAATATAACAAACTAATTGTTCTTTTTCCGAAAGTGAGGTAACTCACTATCTATTATGTATACAATACGAAATATTTTCCCATAATTTCACACATTAAAAAAAATTGTAATATTTCCTCAAGAAATAGAATGAATAACAAATCATTCTCAAATAACACAAAAAATATTATTTTATGAAAATGTTTTATATGAACTCTTTCTCAAAAAGTTACTTATCTCTTTTTGCACGAATCAAGTTTCCCATGCATGTAAAATCACATATTCATTTCTAATTGATCCAATATAATATATATTATTCCTATGCACATAAACACATATTCCCTTTATGAGTCCAATATTTATCTTTAAAATTTTAACGCATATGCATCATGTGATCATCATCAACAATGTTTTAAATGAAATAACTTAATTCCTTTACAAGAATTATCAACATAATTGTTCTATTTTTTTATCCATACAAGTAACTTATTTCGTTTCAAGAAATATCAACCTAATTGTTCTATTTTTGTGCATGCCACTAACTTATCTATTTTTAAGAAATATCAAGCTTAATAGTTATTGGTTTGCATATGCATTTAATTTATTTATTTTCAAGAAAATCAACACAATATTTTATCTATATGTACATAAAAACTATTCTTATTGCTCTTAAAAATCAAATGACAACACTGATTAATTGTTGATATTTTTCTTACCGCGACATTTTTTGGCTTTGAAGGTGAGTTCTATGAGAAGACTTGCGTCGTTTCCATGGATTCTCCGCTACACCTTGTAGTTTCCAACCTTTTTATAGAATATTTTGAATAAAAAGTCTTGTCTTCCGCTTCTTTAAGCCTAAGATTTGGAAGAGGTTTGTGGATGACACCTTCATAAACTAGTCTCATCGTCATCAAAAGGTAGATTCTTTTCACCAACACCTGAATGATCGGTCTAGCTCCATTAAGTTCACTATGGAAACAAAGATTCATGGTAGCCTACCTTTTCTAGATGTTCTTATCTCTAGGAATAATGATGGTTTTTTCTCTCACCAATTATTTCCAAAGAAAAACCACATAGAGAAACATCTTCACACTAGCTCTCGCCATTTTCCAACTCAAAATGTTTGTGTTCCCAACACATTGGCCACTAGAGCTCTTAGGGTTTCAGATGATAAGCACTTGGAGGATGAGAAGTCCAATATCCTTAGAGTATTTATGAGGAATTACTATAGTATTTTTCAAGGTCTTCAGGGTTTCTTAAATGCAAGTAAAGGTTCAAAGCCAAAAAAAAATCTGAATGAATTAGTTGGTAGTGTTCGTCTTCCATTTATCTATGGCACTACTCATAAAATTGCTCGGATTTTAAGGAAACATAGAATCTCTTACTATTTTAGACCTTTGAACACCATTCGTGGTTCCCTCTGATCTGTTAAGGACCCGTTGGACCACAAGAGCATGCAAGGTGTTTATTTTATCCCTTGTTCATGTGCGATTCCCTACATTGGAGAAATTGGCAGCTCTATAAATAAGATAATTCAAGAGAATGTTGGCTATTTAAGGCATTGTATGACTTGGTCTGAAGCCCTTTCTAAACATGCTAGGAAGACTAAGCACACCATTTGTTTATAAGAGTTTTAGGTCATCGCTATATTTAAGCATTTTCATCACCGTAAATGTAGGGAAGTTTTTGAAATCAAGAGAAATTCTCATACGTCGAATAGGGATGACGAATTAAAAATTAGTAGTTGTTGGATTCCATCTCTCTGCAACTAGTGTTGTTCTTATTCCTCTAACCTTCGTTTTTTTGTCAATATTTACATTTTTGTTTGTGTTTATATATATATTACTTGTATTATTTTTATTATTCTCATTATTCTTTTTTACTTTTGTTTTCATTTCTTAGTTTATTTTAAGTTTTTATTTTGTTTTGTTATTTTCAAGTTGATCTCTAGTTTTAATGACTATGATTGAATTGTTTGTTGATTTCCACTTCTTTAATATTATTTTTATTATTGTTTATTTATATTTTCATTGGTTAGTGTATTTTTAGTTTATATTTTTATCTTCCATTTATTTTTCATTCTCTTTAGTTATTTTAAATATTTGTTTCTAATTATATTTGTTAGGATTAATAATACTTTATTATTGGTAGTTATTATTATTTTCTTAATATTCAATGTTATTAATTTCTGGTTATTTTTGTGTCGTTGACCATTGTACATCTCTGGAGTAAATATATGAAGGTGTTTGGATAACATTTTCCTTAAATGTGGTTACACTTGTATAATACAAAGTAAATGTTTTAATTTTCAATAAATTTTTCAATTTCACCACTTTAAATATTTTGATAATAATAATAATAATAATAATAATAATAATAATAATAGTTAATTTTGTTCCCACCACTAATTAGTATAGCCAATTTTGTTCCCATCAAGAAAACTATGAAGTAGTCTAACCAACTTGCAAATTTTCCTTGAAAATCATGGAAATTCTTGCAAGATTTTGATAAAATCCAGTAGAGACTTTTGTAAATCTAGAGTACAATTGGAAAACTTCAAGATTTTGGTTCCCTCTTTATTTTTCCATAGTGTTGGATCCATTTACACTATCAAAAACATGATTCAAATATTGCTACCATCAAAAACACGATTCAAACATTACTATTGCAAAGAAATTTTTAATGGTGTTAAATTTATTTCCACCATCAAAAACATGATTCAAATATTACTACTGCAAATTAAAAAAAAAACAATATATCAATAACAAATGTTGAGGACAATAGCATCAATATGAAATTTAATGTTGCCCTGCAATTTTGTTAACTGCAACGAGGGTGGGAAATGAATTTCAAAATAGACTTTTGAATGTTTTCCTGACCTGTTCTAAAGGACATTTTTTTAAACTAGAAAAGCATCGTCCAGCGATGAGCAAATTCCATTCCTAAAATTTGCAATGGCCACGACACAACTTTGCGTTGAAGTTTCACAATCTGCGGTAGCGGTGTACCGCTCAGTGTCAAGACAGAGAAGCATTATTATAATAGAGATTTCACAACAGACGGACACGCATATTAATGATGCTATTGATGTCACGGGATGATGACTACTCTAATTACCCACCACTCCAGTTTCTTGTGGACAAGGTTGGCCAAAATTTCCCACCATTTTCTCGGAACTGGTGAAGAGATTTATCTTATATATATTCACACCGTTATATTTTGTTTCTTCATTTCATTTTTTCTTAGTTTCGTTAAGACGTGTGTACTGCGCAGATTATTGCAGATAGATTTTAGGAATAGTCTAACTAGGCGGAGTAGTCTAACTAGGTGGAGGAATTTTCCAGACTCCGGCCACCAGTAATTCCTCTGCCTTCTTCGAGGTCAATCTGTCATTTGACAAGCCAGGATATAGTCACATTGGACAACCCACCAAATAGAACATACACATTTAATTTATTGTAACAGTGGTTTGAATTTTAATTTTAAGTTCAAATTTGAAAACCCTCCCTCAAAATTTAATTTCTATAATCGTGACCAATTGAATGGTGCAGGGAAAGACTGTTTGGTGTGGCGGTGGGAGTCATGGCGAAGGCAAAACCGATTCGAAGGTCTCAAGCCCTCAGTGCAGTGGCAGCATTGTTTTTAGATACAATGAACTTGACTTCAATTTTCGTTCTTAGGCATTGGACTCACGCTATAATGTGGAGTGCTAGCTCTCAGGCATTGGGCTCAGGCTACAGTGTGGAATGCTAGCATTGTGTGTTGATTATCGGGTGTTTCTTATGTTCCGGTACAATATTGCTATACACAATAACTTAGTTGCATTAGCATCTTGCAGAGTGGCATGGCCCGATGGTTCCCCTTGGCCATTTACTGTCTTTCAGGCTTCCACTGCCAGCATCCGCGTCCAACTTTACATAGTGAGGATGGCTCCAGTTTTGTTTTTGTTTTTGGTGTATAGGCACATTGTTTTGTTAACCACACAGTAGAACAAACATTTTTTTTTTCTGATGTGCAGTCACAGCTTTTCAGCAAACTATGATGGAGTAAGTTGAAGAAAAAAATTCAGAAATGGCTGCTGTTGTCTTTTGATTTAAAAATTATAAGTGGTTAGCACAAATTGATTTGATTCTGTCAATATTATTTTTAAACTTTGGAAAACACTCAGGAGCAAAGCTAAAAATATAGTTCATCTAAAATTATTTAAATTTATTTCAGTTTTCATCATATATAGAGAGAGAGCTTCTAATTCTGTTTTATTGACCTTTTCTGTTTTTTTTTGTTGATCGTAGTACCAAGAGCTCCGAAAATAAACACTATATTGAACTTCCATTAAACCAGAATATATAACTCCGTGACGATGGCTTTTGTCCAGCGAGGTAGCTTAGTGAGGATTTGGCACTTATGGCTAAATATTGATAACAAATCGAGAAATATATGTAAATCTTTTACTTATTTTCACACATGAATTTAAAATATAGTTTATGTTGGAGTTTAACACAGCAGAAACATAACAACAATTAACACACACAGCAAATCAAACTTAAAGAACACAGGTTTTTAACGTGGTTCACCCAAACCTCCTGGGCTACGTCCACACAACAGGGCATTGACAATCTTTATTATTCAAACAGGAGATTACATAATTCACACACCCTCACTTCATTACAAACAATCCGTATGGATACCTGTTATATAGCCAGGAGAATCAAACTGCCTCATAAATCCTCTCAACACAAATTTAGGATGCATTAACTCCCTCCCAACAAACTGGAGCTAATCTAGGAACTAATTCCTAATTTTTGTCACCTACTGAGATTTTGCCTATTTTATCCAAAACAGAAAATCTCAACAATCTCCACCTTGACAAAAATTAGCCTGATACCCTGTTCTTTTATTATTTTATCTCTTCTGCAAGCCAAGAGAAGCCAAAAACCAACGCAGCTTCTCCAACAAAACTGGTTTCGTGAACATGTCTGCACAGTTTTCCTTTGTATGCACCTTTTCAAGAGAGACTCCCCTTTCAGTAATAACCTGTCTTACAAAATGGTACTTAATTGGAATATGCTTTGATTTACTATGATAGGCCGGATTCTTAGCAAAATGTATTGCACTTTGACTATCACAAAGTAACCTGATGTTGTCCTGTAACCTACCAAACTCACCAAGCAAACCTTTCAACCAAACCGCCTCTTTGCAAGCATGAGAAGCAGCAATGTATTCTGCTTCAGTAGTGGATAAAGCAACAATGTTCCGTAGCTTTGACATCCAGCTGATAGCTCCACCTGCAAGAGTAAAGACGTACCCTGAAGTTGACCTTCTCTTATCCAAATCACCTGCAAAATCGGAATCAACATATCCCCAAACAAATTCACTACTCTTATTGTAAGTGATACAATAACCTTGTGCCTCTCAAATACCCAAACACCATTCACTTCTTGACGGTCAATTCTTTACCGATTTGCCGCCTGTGACAGCAGGCCAAAGAGGAAATATCCCGGTCGGAGAGTACAAACCATCATACATCAAACATCCTACTACATTGGCATATGGAATTCGAGACATATAATCCTTTTCTTCATGTCGTATTAGGGTATAAAAACTAGAAGAAAGCTTGAAATGGGAAGCGAAAGGGACTGACACAGGCTTCACATTATTCATACCAAACCTCAAAAGTATCTTCTCCACATACTTCTGTTGTGATAGCCACAGCTTACCATTGCTCCTGTCTCTGAAAATCTCCATGCCCAAAATCTGTCTTGCTGCTCCTAGATCTTTCATATCAAATGTCCTTGCCATCTGAGTCTTCAACCTGTTGATTTCTTCAATGCTTTTGCTTGCTAAAAGCATATCGTCAACATACAACACTAAGATAATGAACATGCCATTACTTAACTGCTTAAAGTAAACACGATGATCATATTCACTTCTTATATATTTTTGACTCAACATGAAAGAATCAAATTTCTTGTACCACTGTCGAGGCGACTGCTTCAGACCATACAATGACTTCTTGAGCCTGCAGACAAATTTCTTATTGCGATGCTGAACAAACCCTTCCGGTTGTTCCATATAAATTTCCTCATCTAAGTCTCCATGTAGAAATGCAGTCTTAACATCTAGTTGCTGTAACTCTAAATCAAACAAAGAAAAGGACATAAACTCGAAGAAATCTTGAAATGGGAAGCGAAAGGGACTGACACAGGCTTCACATTATTCATACTAAACCTCAAAAGTATCTTCTCAACATACTTCTGTTGTGATAGCCACAGCTTACCATTACTCCTGTCTCTGAAAATCTCCATGCCCAAAATCTGTCTTACTGCTCCTAGATCTTTCATATCGAATGTCCTTGCCATCTGAGTCTTCAACCTGTTGATTTCTTCAATGCTTTTGCTTGCTAAAAGCATATCGTCAACATACAACACTAAGATAATGAACATGCCATTACTTAACTGCTTAAAGTAAACACAATGATCATATTCACTTCTTATATATTTTCGACTCAACATGAAAGAATCAAATTTCTTGTACCACTGTCGAGGCGACTGCTTCAGACCATACAATGACTTCTTGAGCCTGCAGACAAATTTCTTATTGCGATGCTGAACAAACCCTTCCGGTTGTTCCATATAAATTTCCTCATCTAAGTCTCCATGTAGAAATGCAGTCTTAACATCTAGTTGCTGTAACTCTAAATCAAACAAAGAAACTAAAGCTAACACAATTCTAATTGAAACAATTTTAACAACTGGTGAAAAAATCTCATGAAAGTCAATACCGGCTTTCTGAGAAAACCCTTTTGCAACCAGTCGCGCTTTGTACCTGTCCTCCGTATCATTCACACCCTGTTTCAGCTTGAAAACCCATTTGCATCCCACAGTTTTCCTGTCTTTCGGAAGCTCAACCAGATCCCATGTGCCGTTCTTACTCAAGGCCATCATTTCGTCCTTCATGGCTGCTTTCCACTTGTCACTATTCGAACCTTCTATTGCTTCCTGATAGCACAGAGGTTCATCATCGTTAGCTGTCAAAGCAACTGAAGTAACATAATCATCATACCTTTTCGGTGGCCGTTTGATTCTTGTCGACCTCCTTAAGGATGTTTCTGGTGCTTCCTCGATTCGCTGACTACCACCTGTAGGAACTTCTTGCCGACCAGTATCTGAGACCTGTTCATGATCTAAACCTGAACCCTGTTCATGTTCTGAAACCTGTTCATTACTAGTATCTGAACTATGGTCATCATGACTATCATTAGAAGTGTTATCAAACTGAATGTGCTGAAAATCAGATACATCATCTTGTTTCAATCTACTATCTACATCTAACTGTACAAGAGAGGATTCATCAAACTTTACATCTCTGTTGATGATGATTTTGCGGGTAGTAGGATCCCACAATCTATATCCCTTTGTTCCAACACCATACCCAATAAAGATATACCTTTTAGACTTTGGATCTAACTTAGTTCGCTGATGTTTAGGCACTAGAGCATATGCATCACAACCAAACACTCTGAGTTTAGAATAGTCACAAGGGTGTCCTTTCCATACCTCTTGCGGAATCTTGCAGTCTATTGCCGTCGAAGGAGATCGGTTTATCACATAACAAGCTGTTGCTACCGCTTCCGTCCACAACTCCTTTTGCAACCCGGCGTTACTCAGCATACTCCTTGCTCTCTCTAGAAGAGTCCTGTTCATGCGTTCAGCAACTCCATTTTGCTGAGGAGTATAAACCGTGGTCTTATGTCTCTCGATCCCCGCATCCTTGCAATAGCTGTCAAACTCCTTGGAAGTAAACTCACCACCATTGTCAGTTCTTAAACACTTTATTGTTCTACCAGTGCTGTTTTCTACCAATGCTCTAAACTGCTTGAAAACTGAAAAAACATCAGACTTTCTTTTCAACATGTAGACCCACACTTTCCTAGAAAAGTCATCAATAAATGATACAAAATATGACGAGCCACCATATGACGCTGTAGGGGCTGGACCCCAAACATCTGAATGAATATAATCAAGTATGCCTTTACTAGTATGTTTGCCTGTTTTAAATTTTTGTTTACTTTGTTTTCCAAACAAGCAATGTTTACAGAAATCTAACTTTCCAGACTTCAGATTTGGAAGTAACTTGCGATCAGCCAAATTTTTCAACCCTCTTTCGCTCATATGGCCCAACCTTTGATGCCATAGGCGAATGGAACTACTGTCATGTTGAGACACCGTAGACACATGAACTGACCCTGTTCTTCCTTCTAACTGAAACAGATTTCCTACTTTCTTAGCTTTCATTACTAGTAAAATACCTTTATAGATTTTCATAACTCCACCTTGAATTACAGTTTTATATCCATTCGTGTCAAGTGCTCCAAGTGAAATTAGATTTTTTCTTAAGTCTGGAACATGTCTCACATCTGTTAACAATTTAGTTGTGCCATCAAACATTTGCAGTTGTATACTTCCTATTCCCACAATATTAGATGTGACATCATTACCCATGTACACGACTCCATCATTAATTGATCTATACGTCTTAAACCATTCTCTATGAATACACATGTGGTTTGATGCACCGGAATCTAACAACCAATGTTGATCATGATTTGACATATTAATAGACAACACTTCGTCGCTCATACCTGAACCAGATGCCGAACCTGTATCTGTCGCATTTGCCTCCTTCTTCTCTGTCGAAGAGTCTCCTTTCTTCTCTGTTTGCTGTCTCTTCCAGCAGTCTTTCTTCAAGTGCCCCGATTTGCCACAAAACCAGCACTTCACTTTGCTCTTCTTCCCTTTCGACTTTGAACACGAATCGCTGCGCTTACCTGAGCGTCTTTCTCTAGAACGACCTCTAGCCATCATTGCCTCTGATGTAGAGGTGTCAGCATTCGACTTCTTCCTCGTCTCCTCAGACAACATGGCTCCAACCACATCGTCAAACTCAAGGACGGCTGCAGTACTAAAGCTTATGGAAGTAACAAAGTGATCCCACGATTCGGGCAATGAACACAATAGAGTTATTGCCTTATCCTCTGAATAAAATTTTACATCTAGACTTTGTAATTGTACCAATAGAGTATTGAAAACATTCAGATGGTCAGTAACCGAGGTACCTTCCTTCATCCGCAAACTGTATAGCTGCCGCTTCAGGAGAATCCGATTTGTCAAGGATTTCGTCATGTAGAGCTTTTCAAGCTTTATCCACAAGCTTGCGGCGGTCTTCTCTGACACAATGTTGAACAGAACGTCATCTGCCAGACATAACCGAATTGCGCTCAGAGCTCTGTCATCCAACTCATCCCATTCATCCTCCATCATGGAAGAAGGCCTTTTGCTCCTCCCCAACAGCACTTTCGCCACGCCTTGTTGAATCAGCATATCGTGC
>JAXQQM020084892.1:0-27778 GCA_034641835.2 Pinus albicaulis
CCTTTGACCGGGTCTTTTTCACCAGAAGGGAAATATCAGCAGCTTCCACAGCTCGTTTTTGCTTCTGTTGCCCATAAATTTGACATGTCACAACATAGGTAAATTTCAGATCTGCTTGAGCTCGCACTTCACGAGATAGCTCATATCCACGTGTATTTGTCAAATCAACTCCAGACATACCATCCTCAATGTCCCCAAAGACTTGCTTCTCCACATAGCTTTGTAGCATTAGAGCTTTCCTGTAGTACATCATACCTCGAACAGTTTCTTGCTAATGTTTGGCCACTATATGAAGCCCATAAGCGCAACTCCAAGAGATCACTGGAATTGTCCTGAAGCTCTGAATTCAGTGTAGTTTCATCTCGACCAATACGTTCTAGAAAAATTTTCCATTCATCTGGGAAAATCTTTTGAAGATAAAAAAAAAAATAGAAATTCCTTCTTCGTTTTCCTTCCGTAATTCAGACATGCTGTACATTACTGTCTCACTGTAGTATGGAGTAAAGACACTAAAAGGCATCACCTCTCACATAGGCTTTGTTGGTTCCATTTTCATGAACAATGAATTTGTAAACAATTCTAACCGACATCTTGCCTCAATGTTTTTTTTGGATATTCACAGCATAGTCATTGATAGTAAGAAGCGAGTGCAACCTCTTGATCCGTTCCTTATGATCTTTAGGCCATTCCATCTGTGAAAAGTGATGTCCTTCAATCCTTGCTTTTATGAGAATTCCCCAAGTGTCGTAAATATCTCTTAGATTGGGAGACAAGATATCATGAGTGACTACATCATAAAGATTTTGCATAGCTTTCGTAGCCCCCTTTGCTAGATGAAGTGTCTCTTCATGTACTAGAAGACTTGTCAGTGCTATTATTCTTGATAGCAGAAGAGCCAGCTTATTTATTCAGAAATTGACAAGAACAGATTGATCTTGTATGCTATCATTTACATCACGAAACAATATTTCAGCCCATAGCCTGCCTTCATTTTCAAGCAATGGTTTTAGTACTTTCTCCACATTGTAGTAGCATTCGACAACAGCATAGCACATATATTCGTCTCTCATAATTCTGTCCCACAATTCCTTTTGTGTGTCTCTGCACTCCACCGACAAGTCTATGGCCAGAAAAATCTTACTGGAGAGAAGAAATAGTGGCCATTGTACTGAATTTAAGCTCCCACATTGGAGGTTTCTTGTACTTTTTCTTCATAATAAGAGTGATCAAACAATGAAACATAACCTTCCTTGCATGATATCTTTACAACATACTGGTGAAATATATCAAACTCACAAGCCAATCTTTTACACATATAAATTTTTACCCCTTTCTTCCCCAAGTGAAACATGAAAATGATAGGCTTACCAAACCAAAAGAGCGCAAAGACCAACGACACATTTTTCGACACTTGACACCCAGAGCATTGAAATAAATTACATAGCATTGTTGACTGGCATCTAGCCCATTCTTTCAATTGTAGATCACTGGTCTTAATTCATTGCTTGTATATTGTGTAAATTACAAGAACCAGCCCAGAATTGCTTCGTTTTGTAGTCTCTGTTCACAGCAATTAGATACCGGTACAACATTCACATATCTTTTAATTTGCTGGTGCTCTGTTTACGCTGTATTAGCTTTGCACTGCACAATCTCTATACAAATGGTAGTGGGTACCTACAACCCCTTTTATGTTCTGTTTACGATCAAACGACTCATCCTTGAGCACCGATTACACTGTGTATTATCTCAGCGCCAGCACTTACTATTATTATGCTTTTCTTATTATGAATATGTTAAGGTAGATAAGAAATCATTTGAATCTCATTCCTCGGGGATGCCTGGGTAACTAGGACCAAGCACAAGAAAATATGATTATAGAAGTAATTCCTATTATGTCGATGCCATGCCTGGGAGGTGCTTGGATGATTTATATCAACTATGTTCTCATTTATTCATTTATTATGGATACTATTGAACTAGATGAGTTATCATTTGGAGTTGATACTTCAAGGGTGTTTAGGTAGCGACTATAATTCCCATGAAAGTATGATGATAGCTTTGATTCCTATGATTTGAATCTCATGCCTCATGGGTGTCTACTATCTTCTACCAAGTATGTTCTTATCTATTTTAATTTTTGTATATTCAATTACCTATTTGAATCTCGTGCCTTGAGAGTGCTTGGCTGCCTACTATCACGTATAATAAGGTTAGAATATTTGTGGTAATATGCCTATTGGCACAAGAATGTAGAGAGTGGGTTTTGAGTGGTCAATGTGGTCAATGAATGGTCATTCTCTGGCCTATGGGATCAATGAAATATATTAACTTGGTATTGTCAGTTGGAAAGTCCCCTTGGCTCTCTTCAAGACACTATTTTTTGTAGAGAGTTATTTAAGCTATATCTCGTACGCCTAGCCAAAGTACATGGCTGACTGCTTTCGATGTACAGCCTTACAGCCTAACTGAAGCTTCCAGACTCCAGTCTTATAAATTAAGATGAATTATAGATTTACTATTCATCATACTCGTGCTTAACAATTTTATAGCGTACCTCAGAGTACCTACAAAATGTCTGGATCAACAAATTCTGCTTAAAGCTAAAGAAAACATCAGCTCCCCCTGAATTATAGCTCCCTCAGAATATTTGAAAAGAGATCTTGCCCAATGAGACATCTGAAACTGGTTATCAGTCCTAATTACATGGACAGTTTTCTTAAAATAATCAATGGGCAAGAGGAGATATTAACTCGTTCAACTATTTCTGTATGAAGAGGAGTTGATATATAGCTTTTCCCAGTTTTCTGAAATACTTCTACTTCCTTTGAACTTTCAGAAGACTATCATCAACTATAGCTCAGGCTTAATAGCTGCAGCCATCTCCTTTCCTTGGTGGAGCCTGCAAATGAAGGCTTGGACAGAATCATAACGACAGAAAAACATTTCTTAATTGATTCACTTCTTTTCTTTGTATCCTTTCAGAGATCCGGATATAGACATACCCACTTAGATGGAAAGAGTCTGAGGTGCACTTTTTTTTTGTTATATTCTTTTGTACTTCAGGCACAGTTCTCTGCTATATGCATCATTCTGTTTTCTTTATGAGATCTAAAGGTTGTATTCTAATCCGTTTGCTGGCTTCTCATCTTGTTATACACATCCACTCTCTGAAGGTTATTATGCCACATAATATTGACAAAGCCCTATTGTCATACTGGACACTATTCCTTAGTCAACATAGTCAAAAGGTTAACATGTCACTGCCTTGCCTTGCTATGCCCCAACGTCACTGTATTTAAGTCAAGAATACAGTCACTGCCTTATTTCCATATTACTGTCATCATGCCATCACTGTTTGCAAGATTGCTGCCAACCTTTATCTCAGATTCTTGCTCAGTCTTATATGACGTCATTCTCTTCCAATCATATAAAGCTCATCATGAGAAGTTCAGACTCTCAAAGAGTCATTTCAAATGAGCACTGTAAGAAACCAAATTTTCTTAATTCTTACACTCTGCTGCACTTTGTCAATCTGATTTCTGCTGCTTAAAACAACGCTTGATCACTATTTTAGTCAACAATACTTCTGTCCTCTGCAACCCTTTGCTTGTTTGGCAACTGAATCTTAATGAAAAAAAAAATGTCACTGATACAACCTCAAGGATTGATGTGGTTGTAATAATTTCGTCCTTAAGATGTCACTTCATAGAAAAAGGATTCTCCAATGCCCATTGCTTCAATTTAGGATAGAGTGTCAATCTTCGATCTGCTACAATCTTTAAAGTGTTGCTAAGTATAGTGACAAATCATTGTTGGAATACCACAGATTTTACCATGGAATGGTCTTCAAATAGTTGATTTGTGCACTGTCTGATTAGGCCTCAGCACATGTCACTGATGCTTCAGGTCTATATTAAAACATACCTCAAATGCTGCTCCAGTTTTGTCCAGGAATAAACTGCCTCCACAAACTGTCTCAGGTCTGTAATAGAGTTTAGTGTCGGGAATTCTTAATGTCAAATTTCTTTGCAAGGAGATACATCTTGTGAGCATTACACAAGGAAGTTATTGGGGTTGAATCATGCTGGAACAATACCCTTACACACAACTTCAGATGTTCAAGAATTCTAATGCACTTTGGAAGGAGTAAAAAACTTCTATCGTCAAAATACATCAGACCTGTTACAAAAATTTTCGAATTGTCCAATGGAGCTTATTTGAAGGATTTTGATGTCAGAATCCCAAGCCGCAGGTATTGAAGAAATCCTAAGCAGGTCCAAACCTAAGTAGAAGGTAGTTCAATTATAGAGCCACATGGATTCATCCACAAATGGAGTCATGTTGCCTGTAACTCAAACATTCTCAATTTATGCGCAGAAATGTGCCCCAACAAAAGGGTCGAGCCATAGCACAGAAAACAGTGAGTGTGTGCCCAGTAATGCTAATCGTAGCCCAGAAATACTCCTTCCTGCTCAGAATTTTAGATTCTGATAAAAAATTGTTAAGGATCATTTGAGGACCACAGAGGGGTATAGGTGACTAGACATATAGTTTGGAGCATTGATAAAAATATTTCCCGTCACCTGCAAAGGACAATAAATGCCCAGCGAGAACCCACAAGGAAAAAAATATAAGAAAACTTGTTCCCCAATCAGGTGAGTAATTCTGCTAGAGGATAGATGCAATATATAAGGTGAACACTGATATAAAGGTATAGATCCCAAAAGATTGTGGAAAAAAACTTCCATCAGGATAAATAATATTAGTTTCCCCTATTGAAATGCACTTCCACAAGAGTTGAAGAATATGGAGACACTGAATATGAAAACCATTTGACCATTGCAAGAATGTTAATCTTAAACTATTATTGATTGATGTTGATAATAGTGGATATACTAGATATGGCAACAATCTCAAATTAGTTGATATTACCAACTGCAGTAAAATAGCCCAAAACAAATGCTCATTACAGTGGACATATTTGAACATAGAAAATCATTATGAGTTACATAGTTTGTGCACTGGTCTTGAAGTTCAAGATATAAGAAGTGGAAATGGAAACAAAGAGTTAAAAGTTGTTGTTGTTTTCTGCAAAGGTTAAGCATAATGAGAGTAGAGCATGGAGAAGAAGAAGTTGAAGATGGTGAGCAAAGTTTAGTTTTTCATACAGGGATTTCTACCATAGCCAAGGTTGCTTCAATTTAGAGTTTTTTATTGTTTTTTACGTTACAAACATACACAACTTAGAATTGATGACCATTGAAAAATGTTGCAAAAAATATTAGGGACCTCTGTTTTGTTTTGTTGGATAAAAAATAACAAATCACTCATTTGCCACTTGATAATCGATTTATGTATCTATTACATGGGTATGGAAAGTTGAACAGATTTGACTTGTACTAGGGCCTAGGAAATTTACATATACAAGACTTGGTTATATTGGGAAAAAGAATGCAAAGAGAAGGTGTATTCTCTTAGGTTTTATGGAGAATATGACTAAGATCTCCTTGAACTTTCAAATGGATTATTAAAACTGGAAAGACTTGAAATGAGAGGTTTCCATTTCACCGAGTTTGCAATGGTGGTTGCAATGTTGAACCTAAACTCATTGAAGTATATCGGGGAGCAAGGATACAAAAAAATTAAAATAGGTGACAAACGTTTGTCTACGTTATGACCATTTTGGAACGTAGAGTTTACAACACCTCTTAGAAAGACATGGGATGAACTTGATTGAAATGGAAGTAATGTTTGGAAACTGATCAATGCTTATTTTGGCTTACTATTCTTTGGCTGGAAGAAGAATAGATAATCCAAATTTGTAATCCTTCTATTGCCTCATTCTTGCTCAGTATCAACAAATTAAGTTGGTTTATACATTTCATGATTGTGACCTGGATTTATGTACAGTAAGTAGTAGGATATCATTCATGTACCAGTAAGTGTACCTTCCTAACAATTTGGATACAAAAATATTTCCATTCATCGCCCACATCCTCCTACTTCTATGTGCCAAATAAAGATTTGGGCAGATGAAACCCTTCCATTGTGCTTTCCTTCTACCTCTCATGAGGCTTCTAGAAAAATAATATCTGGCATTGAGGCTTGAAAATCGAAATGGAGCAGTGTTGCTAAAATGTTTTTTGGTAATGCAACATTCAGTACTAAAAGACAAATATTAAGAAATGCACCATTCAGTATTGAAGGACAGATCTCAAGAAACCCCACTTTAAAGGTTTATTATATTAATGAGAATTTGCCGAGGCTTCTTCAAGCTTAAGTTTGATGGAGCCTCAAAATACAGAAGGGAAAGAAGTTTGGATGGGGAATTATTTACAACCATACAAAGTTGGTAATTCTTGGATGTTTGTTCATTTGCGACAACTCTTGAAAAATGTATCCAATTTCTAGTGTTGGTGCTGAAGATTTGTTTAAACAGAGACATGGCAACCATGTTTATGGAATCCCGGAAAGAGACACGAGTAAGGCGATTAAAATGGTGAAGGGAAATTGTATGTGAATATAAGAAGTTTAAGGGCTTCAAAAATTTTAAGAATATAATGATGGTACTGGAAGAAAATATTATGTTGTAGCAAGGTGTTTGATAACAAGTTTCATCTATAGTAGACAAAGAAATCAAAAGAATTTCAAACCTTTAGTTGGACAAATGTCTATGGAGCAGAGAATTTTCAGTCCTCTCAATAGAGATTACAAATTAAAGGACAAGGCTTGAATGAGATCACTTCCATTATGATGATGCCATGTTGAAGACATAGTAACCGAGGTTGAATTTGTATACGGATACAGTATGAGATGAAAAATTTTGGGTACAGCAAAAAAATTGGGACTAAACATCTCCCTGATACAAAAGCAAATATGCTTTTTTTTTTTCTTCTAAATTTTAGAAGTCAAAGAATTGTAACTATCTTATCCCTTCAAAATGGATACGAATTGTGGCTTCCTTCTTCAATACTTAAGTTTTAAACACGATACTACTGGTGGCTGAACTCATTTATATCGTAGTTTTTCTTTTATCATGCTCTGAAAGGTTGACTTCTAAGTTCTCACCAAATAAAATCCAAAGGGAAACACTTTGAGAATAAGCTATAATCACAATCTTCATGAATCACTCCGATCCCTTCTCCATCCTTTGACCTCATTTGCTGCCATCCAACTTCATCCTGACCAAGTGCAATGAGTGCCCCCATGTTTTTCTGTGGACTCTGGCCAAAGCCAGCTCTGGCACAGGGCACGCTGGTAATGATTCAACTTCGGAAACAAAGTGTGGTCGTCAAACGTGGAATTTAAATACTCAGCCAGCAACCGCGAGCTTTGAGATATGAGTTCGAGCACTGAGCAATATGAAAGAAAACTTCGCCATAACCTTTACATATTTCTGACAGGCCTCCTTGTTTCACGAATCCATTGTGGGATATTTAAATATGGGTGCAACTTGTGACAAGCTTTGTGTCATACCTTTGTGTCATGTGAATTTGTCAATGTCTTGGTTAATTCAATGTTTCCAAAAACTTTGGAACTATGAGTTCTTGCATCAACCTAATTCCCAGATCTCCTTGGGGAACATAAGTGTTGTTAGTTTCATACAACAATATGACTTCAGGACCAAGGTCCTTGAAGGATTTAGGTTCCAGATACCTCTATGAGCTTTATCAGTGTTCTACTGTTGGTCCTAAGTTGAGGTCTCCAACATTACTACACATTATTTCATTATCACAATTATGTTTTATATTAAAGTAAAAAATCTATGGCTTTGACATCTGGAGCACTGATTATCCCTTCAAAAAAAAGGGAGGACAAAGTGCAAAATAGAATTATAAGTTCTAACATATTTCCAAAGGCCCTCTTCTATACCCACAAGAGTACTATTTTAAAAATTGATTACATAGAATTATGCAAAAGACATAACGATAATTCTTGTCAGCTTCACTAGAGTTCTTGCACTGGAATAATGGGATGCTACAATTGGATGCCAGGGCTTGGGTTCAGAAGCTAGATACATACTTCCACTTGAACTCCATGCGGGAGACCGATGCTATTCGTTTTGCTACCCTTCATCTGGAGGGGGATGCCTAAGAGTGGTGGTACCATGGGTTAATCATGTTGGGAGATATTCACATCACTTCTTACACAGATTTCACCCGAAGGCTGTTGGAGAGGTTTGAAAGGAAAGACCCAAAGTTACATTTCAGGGAGTTAGCCCATCCGAGGCAAACTGGCAGCGCAAAGGCATACATTACGGAGTTTTAGGGACTAGGAGTGATAGTGACTAGCATTTTAGAGGTTTGGTTGATCATGTTATTTGTGGAGTGGCTAGCAGAGCCATTGCATGATTGGGTGAGGGCCTACAAGCCCACATCTTTGACGGATGCTATCTCCAGGACCCCGGATATGATTGACGTTTTGCCCAAGACTCGAGCCTTTGTCCCCACTAGAACCACTGCACCATAGGGGAATTGAGACAGTATACCACCCTAGAGGGATGGAGGACGTGGTCAGCTGGACGAGGAGACCTAAAGTGACCTTAGGAGGAGGAATTTGTGCTTTGCGTGCCAAGAACCCTAGGCACCTGGGCACAAGTGCACCAAGGGCAAGGCCCACTACATTGAGGTGTATTCAAATAGTGAGTCGGTTGAGGAGTTTGAGGTTTGAGCAGATCTGGATGATGAGGGAGGACCATCATCAAGGGGAGCACCACCACCACTACTACCACTTAGAGGGGTACCGTTTGCCCCATTAGGGGGAGTTCTTGCTTCATTTCGTTCGTGGAGTTTCGAAGTATTTGACACTCAAGATTAGGGGGACGGTACAGGGGCAGTGAGTTTCAATTCGGGTAGACAGTGGGGCCACCCACAACTTTATTGCTTCCCAGATGGTGGAGTGTAGGGGCATCCACACAGAGACATTTGAGGGGTTCTTGTTGGTGCCAAGACACCGAACCATGTAGTGCACAAAGTACGCTCTCGGGTTGACTGTGATGATGGGGAACTACTTGGTTAATGATCACTTTTTGTAGTTGATATCCCAAAGACCAACGTGGTGTTGGGTGTCCAGTGGTTATACTCATTGGGGAGGGTCACCACTGACTGACAGAAGTTAGATATGGAGTTTATGGGGCCAGATGGGAAGCTAGTATTGTTGAGGGGGATAAACTCTTTCCCACCCCAGGCAATTTCAACACACCAGATGGAGGTAGATCTATGCCATGGGGACATATAATGGGTGGTTGAGCTGAGGATTTAGGAGATAGGGGCCCAGCCATAGCCAGTGCACCTAGACATACATGCCCTATTGGAGAGGCATCATGGGGTTTTTGGGGATATCCCTCCAGGAAGGCCATCAAGCTGAGGGTTCGAACACACTATCGAGTTGGAGGAGGGAGTGCACGCAGTTATTATGACCCCGTATAGGCATACCAAAGCCTATCGAGATGAGGTTGAGAGGGCCATTCAGGAGTTGCTAAGATTGGAGCACATCAAGCCCAATTCGAGTCCTTTCGCTTCTTCTGTGGTGTAGGTGAAGAAGAAGGACGGGACACTCCACATGTGCATTGACTACAAGGCCTTCAATAAGAAGACATTGAAGAACATGTACCCTATTCCGCGCATTGATGAGTTGATGGACGAGCTTAGACTAGAAAAATACTTCTCTAAGATAGATCTGCACTCGGGGTACCACCAGATTCGGGTGAGGGAGAAGGACATTCCTAAGATTGCCTTTCGTTGCCACTACGAACATTTTGAGTTCTTGGTGATGCCCTTTGGGCTAATCAACGCTCAAGCTACATTTAGTCTTGTATGAACCACGTATTTCTTGGGCAGTTGCGGCGCTTTGTCCTTGTCTTCTTTGAAAACATACTCATTTATAGCCGGACGTGGGAGGAGCACCTTCAACATTTGGAGGTAGTACTTCACATACTAGAGGAGCAACAACTGTATGCAAATATGTCCAAATGTGAGTTTGGATTGACATAGATGTTGTACCTTGGGCATGTGATTGGCCTAGAGGATGGAGACCAGGAGAAGATTAGGGCCATTTTGGATTGGCCAACACCCAGGAATGTGACTGAGTTGAGGGGGTTCCTGGGCATTTGTACGTACTACAGGAGATTTGTGAGAGGATTCTCACAACTTGTAGCACCCCTCACGAACTTGTGGAAGAAGGAGGCTTTTGAGTGGATGCAGGTAGCACAGGAGGCATTTGAGCGTCGCAAGAAGGTCATGAGCAGCTGTTATGTTTTGGCTTTGCCTGATTTCACTCGACCGTTTGTATTGGAGTGTGATGCTTCAGGTGAGGGAGGCTGTGTTGATGTAGGGAGGCCACCCCATAACCTTTGAGAGTAGAACGCTGCTACCCCATGATTGACTTCATTTATGACAAGGAGATGTTGGCCGTGTTGCAAGCCTTGGCCAAATTTAGACAGTACTTGGTGGGGAACCGGTTCAAGGTGAAGACTGATCACAATAATCATCGATTCTTCCTGGAGTAACATACATTGCAGGAGAGGCAACATAAGTGGGTGAGTAAGCTCCAGGCTTACGACTTTGAGATCGAGTATGTAAAGGGAAAGCACAACATAGTGGCAGATGCGCTTTCCCAAAGGCCCCAGTACTCTCTCTGATGGACATTGCACATGATTGGAAGGCCCAACTCTTGGTTGAGTATTCCAAGGACAAATATGCCTGTGAGATACTAGACGACACACATTGGGATGATAGATTTCGAGTGATGTATGATGTGATCTACTACAAAGACCGAATATACTTAGTGTTGGGATCCCAGGTCAGAGAGAAGGTTATGCAGGTAGCTCACGGCTACTCTCTTGTAGGACATTCGGGTTTTCTCAAGACTTATCGTACCATCCGTGAACGTTTCTCTTGGCGTGGGCTCAAGGGGGACATGCTGAGGCACGAACAAGAGTGCATAACATGTCAGACGAACAAGGTGGAGTTGTCACACCCGACAGGTCTATTATAGTCTCTTCCCATTCTGGAGAGGAAGTGGGAGAGTGTGTCCATGGACTTCATCACAAGATTTTCGACGATATAGGGGAGAGATTGCATCTATGTGGTGATAGATCACTTGACTAAATTTGCCCATTTCTTTATGATCCCATCGAGATATTCAACCTCACAGGTGGTCGAGGAGTTCTTTCGGGAGGTGTTTCGATTGCATTGGCTCCCAAAGAACATAGTCAGTGACAAGGACAATAGATTCATGGAGGCCTTCTAGCAGGAGTTGTTCCGGCTAGTGGGAACCAAGCTTATACCCAACGCCAACTATCACCCACAGACGGATGGGCAGACTGAGATAGTGAACAAATGGTTGGAGGGTTACCTTCACAATTATGGCATGGGACAACTGAGGGCATGCGTGAATTTGCTACACCTGGGAGAGTTTTGCTACAACACTACTTACCACATGTTGATTGGTATGTCTCCCTTTCGAGCACTTTATGGTTATGATGCAATTTCTTTTTCTGACATGATATTTGGAGATAGCAGGGCCCTGGGGGTAAAGGATTGGGTCCGAGAGAGCCAGGAGATTCTTAAGGTTCTTAAGGATAACTTGTAGCTAGCACAAAATCAACAAAAGATGTATGCTTATAAGCATATGGTGGAGAGACAGTTCAAGGTAGGGGACATGGTCTACCTACGTTTGCAGCCTTATCGACAATCTTCACTCAAGCAGAAAGGGGCGGAGAAGCTCAAGCAACGCTTCTATGGGTCGTACAAGGTGACCAGGAGAGTTGGAGAGGTAACTTATGAGCTGGAGTTACCCCCACAGAGCAGAATTCACAACATATTTCATGTCTCTTCCTTGAAAAAGGCGTCGAGGAAGCAAGTTATGACAGTCAATGAGTTGCCTCTGTTGGATGATGAGGGACACTTGATATTGACACCCGAGACCATATTGGAGACCAGGGAGAGGAAGTTAAGAAACAAGATCATCCGGGAGCACTTGGTCAAGTGGAAAGGCTTGCCAGTTGAGGATGCCACGTGGGAAAATGAGCAGAGTTTGCAGCACCCAGTTTTACAGTTTCTTGGGGATAAGCATCATTTGGGAGGGGAGAACTGTAATGTCCCTTCCTAAATAATTTTATCAATAGTACAACAAATTTTCCATTTTGCTAATTTTGGGGGCCTAAGATAATTTTGGAGAGGAAACATAGGACAAGGGGGTCAAAATGTTTTCCTTAGTGGAATGTGGGGGCCTACTCCCCAACTAATATGCACTCCTTGAGGAGAGAGAAATCGTATGGCCAAGGGAAGAGGTTTGAATTGCCTAGTGAGGGGCCCACATGGAGGAAATGAACAAAAATTATAAATAGGAGAGAGGAAGCAACATTTGAGGCCTTTTGATAATTTGACAATTGAAGTGTTGCTCTAGTTGTTTAGCAGAGTTACATAATGTTGTTCAACGCAAGAGTTTCCCAAGAAGGAAGCTCAACCTTTTTTTCGGTGGAATCTGAGTACCACCTTAGGAAGGATTCTTCATCACTTTCAGGAGTTGGAGAGAGGGCCACACATGTGTTACGGTTTCTGGGCCAACTGAAACGCAGTTCAGGAGGCCACACAGAGAGTTGAGGAGGAAGAGCTAGAGTTGGGAGTTGTAGCATTGCCGAAGTAATTTTTGGTCAATTCTAGGAAAAAGGAGGAAGATTTGCAAGGGTAGAATTCAACATACAACATCAAACTGATTTTCCGGAGGAGAAACTACGTCATCCTACCCAGAAACTGCACAATCATTGTGGAGGCACGATTGCAGGGTGGCTTATGAAAGGATTTTAAGAGCTGGGTTTCTTGGGGTTGGTTTGGGCTGCAATTGAGAAGAATTTTCCAACCATTTTGGGACAACCATTCCAGCATCAGTCACAGTTCTAGTTTTTCTGTACTTAGAGGAGGGTTAAGGAATTTGGGGCCATTTTTGGAGCATCAAAACTAGGGCAAACCCTTTCTGGGTTTTTGACAAGGATTCCATGACTAATTTATCAGAATTTTCTAAGCAGTTAGGAGGGGTCAAATCAGGGTATCAACACAATCAACAGTGAAAAAATCACAAGGCCAATGTAGATTTTTAGTGGGAAAATTCCAGCAGCAGTTTGGCATTGATAAAATATCCACCCGAGGCTTGTAGCTTGCCTTGTGAAAGCCAGGGTGCACATTTTATTTTATTTTATTTATTTATTTATTTGACTTTTTTATTATATATTGTACTCCAGCAAGATCTTATAATAAAATTTTCCCATTTTGGTGTGTTTGGAGCATTTATGTTTTATGGGTGTTTGCTGAAAAATATTTGTGTTTGGTTTATTGCATGTTTTTGTTATCACTGTTAATTTTTTCATTAGGAATATTACACCTTGAGAGGCTTGATCAACATATCAAGTTAGATTTGAAACAAAAGTAATCCTTGCAAATCAAAGGACATTTTTAAAGCACACATGAAGAGCCTAGGATACACCTTCATCGAATGATAAAATGATAACATACTTTGACCATATTTTGAGTTGACAATAGAGTGCATTCATGATGACATTAATTGAGCACTCTTCAAGCCTTTGTTGAAACAACAATCACTCTTGAAGCATAGTTGAAGACCAACACTTGAAGAGTTGTTTTGTTGAAGCAATCACCCTTGGAGTATAGTTGAATATCGACACTTAAACACTTGTTTTGTTGGAGTAGTCATCCTTGGAGCATAGTTGAAGATCAACACTTGAAGACATGCTTTGTTGGTGCAACCATAAAAGTTTTGCTAAAGCAAACATGAAGTTTTTGTAGAGGTAGATTTGAGAGCACTTTCCAGACCTATCTTGGATACATTTAGAAGTATTTGAAGTTTTTGATGGAGGATTGAAGCAGTATTGAAGTCACCTTAAGGGATTGAAGCAAATTGAGAGGGTTGGATCTCTAGAGGATTGGATTCGTCATACAAGGTTAGAGCTTGGATTTGTAGTTGAATATTAGATTCCTCATTTAGGGTTGAAGCCTTGAAGGAGTTAAAAACTTTGTTGTACAAGTTGGAGCTTGGGTTTTTAAAGTCCTCAAATTCATTAATAAAATTATTTCTTGTTGCACATCTTGTGTTTTGGTTTAACTGGTGAGTTTAACTGGCATAATATAACAATTGTAAAGAAATATTGATTTAACCCCCCTCTCAATATTTCCAACACTAGCACACCTTACATTTTTACACCTTGTAATATTTTTATTGACATGCTAGAATGATTTTTCATAATGCAATGTTATTGTTGGTAATTTGGTTGTTTATGATAGAAGGAAATCTAACATGTGTTAGAGTTCCTTCACCTTCAAATGTTCTTACTAGCAATGTGCTTTTGTTTGTGTTAAATGAAATATAACATGCACTAGATTTCTTTTGGCATGCAATGTTGTTGTTGGTAGTATGCTTGTATTTGTGCTACATCTAAAGCTAACACTCGTTAAATTTCTTTCACCTTGCAATGTTATTGGAAATATGCTTTTGTTTGGGCTAGAAACTATGCTATATCTCTTTTGCTCTGCAATATTGTTGTTGTCTATTTGGTTGTTTATGATAGAAGGAAATATAGCACGTGTTAGATTTTCTTCACCTTGGCAATGTTATTGGAAATGTGCTTGTGTTTGGGCTAGAAGTTGTGCTAGATTTCTTTTGCTGTATAATATTGTTGTTGTCAATTTGGTTGTTTATTATAGAAGGAAATCTAGCACGTGTTAGATTTCCTTCACCTTGGCAATGTGATTGTGTTTGTGTTAGAAGGAAATATAGCATGTGCTATGTTTCTTTTGGCATGAAATGTTGTTGTTGGTACTATGCTTGTATTTGTGCTACATGTAAAGCTAACATGAATTAAATTTCTTTTACCTTGCAATGTTTTTATTGGAAATGTGCTTGTGTTTGTGATAGAAGTTGTTCTAGATATCTTTTTCCATGCAATGTTGTTGTTGGCAATATGCTTTTGTTTATGTTGGAAGCAAATATAACATGCTAGATTTCTTTCACCCTACAATGTTGTTGTGTGCTTGTGTTTGTGCTATGCTTAAATCTAGCATGTGTTAGATTTTCTTCACCTTGCAATGTTTTTATTGGCAACATGCTTCAATTTTGGCTCGAAATAAATCTAGCATGCACTATATTTCTTTTTCACTACAATGTGGTTGTTGACAATATGCTTTTGTTTGCACGAGAAGTAAATCTACCATGTGGTAGATTTCTTTTATATAAAAATGTTGTAATGTGTTTGTGTTTGTGCTAGAAGGAAATCGAACATACATTAGATTTCTTTCACCCGTCGATGAGTTTATTGACAATGTGTTTGTATATGCGTCAGAAGGAAATCTAGTGTGCATTATATTTCTTTCGCATTGCAATGTTGTTGTTGTTGGCAATTCAATTGTTTGTGCTAGAAGGAAATCTAGTATGCACCATATTTCCTTCACCATAATGATGTTATTGGCAATGTGCTTGTGATTGTGTTAAAAGGAAATCTAGCATGTGCTAGATTTCTTTTTCCCTAGAATGTTGTTGGTAATATGTTTATGTTCATGTTATAACAAAATCTGGCATGCGTTAGATTCTTAACCCCTACAATGTTATGTGTTTGTGTTTTTCCTAGAAGGAAATCTACCACACATTGGATTTCTTTTGTCTTGCACAAGGTATTTTTGACAATATGCTTGTTTGTGCTAGAAGCAAATATAATATGCGGTATGTTTCTTTCACCCTACAATATTGTTATGTGCTTTTGTTTGCGAGAGAAGGAAATCTAACATGTGTTAGATTTCATTCAATTTGCAATGTTGTTATTGGTGACATGTTTGTGTTTGAGATGTAAGTACAAATATCATGTTAGATCTAATTCACCTTGGAATATTGTGATTGGAAATATGCTTATGTTTGTGATAGAAGAAAATCTAGCATGATTTAGATTTCTTTTACCCTACAATAGTGATGTTGCCAATATGTTTGTGTATGGTGGGAGGAATTCTAGCATGCACTAAATTTATTTTGCAATGCAATATTGGTGTTAGCAAGGTGCTCGTGTTTGTACTAGAATAAAATCTAGTAAGCAATAGATTTGTTTGCAATGCAATATTGTTGTTGGCAACGTGCTTGTATTTGTGCTAGAATGAAATATAACATGCATTGGATTTCTTTTGCAATGCAATATTGTTGGAAAGTTACTTGTGTTTGTGCTAGAAGGAATTTTATCATGCATTGGATTTCATTTGGCCTACAATGCTATTGTTGGCAATGTGCTAGAAGTAAATCAAGCATAGGTTAGATATCTTCCACCCTACAATGTTGTTTCTGGCAATGTGATTGTGTTTGTGCTATAGGAAACTCTAGAATGTGTAAGATTTCTTTTACTTTGCAATGTTTTTGTGAGTAACATGCTTCTATTTATGCTAGAAGGAGATTTAGCATGTGGTGGATTTCGTTCGCCTTAGAATATTGTTTTTGGCAATGTGCTTGTTTTTGTGCTAGAAGGAAATCTAGCATGTGCTAGATTTATTTGACCATGTAACGTTGCTTCTAGCAATATGCTTATGTTTTTAGTAGAAGGAGTGATATTGATTGTTAGCTTTCATTTGAGGTGCAATGCTGTTGTTCGAAATGGGCTTCTACTTTTGATAGAAGGAAAGCTAGCACACATTATATTTCCTTTATAATGTAATGTTGTTATTAGAAATATGTTTGTTGTTATGCTAGAAGGAAGGTTATAATGTGTTAAATTTCCTTCACCTTGCAATGTTATTGTTGAAAATGTGTTTTTGTTTGTGTTTGTGTTTGTGATAGAAGTAAATCTTGCATCCGTTAGATTTTTTGTTTTCGCAATGCAAAATTATTGTTGGAAATGTGCTTGTATTTGTGTTAGAAGGAATTATAGAATGCACTAGATTTCTTTGTTCTTTTTCCAAAGGGAAAACTCTCAAGATTTCACCCTCACCAAGGTTAGTGCTTTGATATTGTTCTTGGCAATGCATTTGTGATTATGCAAGAAGGATACCTAGTTATTACTAGTTTTCTTCTAGACACTGTTACACTTATGCAACCAATGCTCTAGGGGTGACATTGTCTCAATAATCACAATGGTTAGAGTTATAGCTTTTGATGTGCCCTTTTATTTAATTTGGAACAATTTATGGAGATCAATGATAGTGCAAAAGAATTGTATATAGATATATGTTGTTGTTGGCACTACATTTGTGCTTGAGTTGGAAGGAAAGATAATGGTTTAACTTTCCTTTTGGCACAAACACAATAATCCAATCATAATTATTTGATCTATGGAGAATAATGTGATCTTTGTATAATTTTGAAGTTTATGAATAAATGTATTATTGAGGTATACTATATTTTTCTTCAAATGCAAATGTATGCAACTTTAAAGTATCAAGCACAATTTTTTAACATGCATTGTTTTTTTCTCTATTTTGTTTTATAGTTATGAACTTCCAAAAACAATTTGACTAATGTTTTGATGCATAATATAAGACTCTTCCTCATCAACATAAAAATCTAGGAAAACTCAAATCTACACTTTTCGAGGACCTAAAGTTAACATCCCTTTGTATCCATCCTAAATAGTATGTCCTTAGATGTATATAGGTAGGGAGTGCTAACATTGGAACTAAAGATCTGTAAAATGCAATTTCTTTTCTTTTAGAATAAAAATGAGAATTATTTAGTATTTACAGTACCAAAAATTTTATTTGGAAGAAAACCTCTAGTTTTTCTTTTGATTATCAAGTTCAAACATCAAACATCCTCACTAAGTGAAAATATAATTTCTCCTTTTCATTGGGCTTTTAGACATCTTATGTAGCATCAATCTCAGAATTTCTTAGATTTTCCAAAGGACCATGTTTTGGTTCTTCAACTTCTACAAATTTTTTATGATCATTATTCATGCACATGCATTAAGACTACAAGTGTCATTTCTGAAGCTAAATAGGAACTTGGTGGTTTGATATGAGATGATATTTGTCATTCAAAACTTTTATTTGGAAGAAAACCTCTAGTTTGGCTTTTGATTATCATGTTCAAACATCAAACATCCTCACTAAGTGAAAAAATAATTTCTCCTTTTCAGGGGGCTTTTAGACATCTTATGTAGCATCAATCTTGGAACTTTGTCGATTTTCCAATGGACCATGTTTTGGTTCTTCGACTTCTACAAATTTATTATGATCATTATTCATACACATGCATTAAGATTACAAGTGTCATTTCAAAAGTTAAATAGGAATTTGGTGGTTTGATATGAGCTGATATTTGTCATTCTATGATGCTATCTACATCTCTAATTGCATGGTCTTCATATATGTTTTTTTTTTTTTTGGGTGTAATTTGCATGTAAAGTACATTTTGGTAGTATGCACTAGATGGTGGGGAACAATGTTTCATTACATATAATATGACTCCCATACTATTTAAATTATTGCATCTATATTACTTTTTTGAAAGTTGTGTGTTTTTGCGAAAGTATAAAATCACACTTTACATGGTTCAACCTTTTTATTACAATTTATGGTTTAATTGTTGTTACCAAATTGACATAAGCTAGAATGGAAAATATAATTTTGGAAAAAGGGGACTATGTTGATCTCCTTATTAATGATTAAGTCGTTGGGCTAGGAAGGGCCGAATCTACATAGTCTGGAACTTATTATGTCAGAGAAAGGGTTAATGCATGTTATGTTGCAATTTTGATAATTGATGTCACTCAACCACATTTGATTGAGGAGGATGTTGATGAAGGGGACATACATCCATGGAAGATCGTGGATTTGAGGCACACCATAGGTAAATCAAAATATTGAAGCATGTGTTCAAATATTATTGATAGTATACTATTTTTTTTTTGAGTAAATACTAACCTTATTACATTCGTTTATAGGTGCAAATGTTTCTTCTACATTTTCTATTGGAGACAAGGTAGATCTTCTGCAACATGGAGTGAAGGTGGGTGAGGGCTCCATATTCAATACAGAGCTTGGGCATAAAGTGCATGGAAAGATGGTAAAGAAAAGATGCATAGTGGTTAAAATTGAGAAGGTTTTAAAACGTGATGTTGTTCTACCACATCCAACAGGATTTGAGCATACACTAGGGGGTGCATTGGAATCTTATGAGATTTGGTCAGAATCAGATTTGGAACCTCACTGTCATGATCATGCCATAAATATTCCCCAAGATAGGGTTAGATTCATATGTACAAAGGTTTCTCTTACACATGAATGCATGGGAACAAGCATGTGCATTGCCAAAGGAATGCTAGTTAATGCCCGCGAGGATGACATTGTTGAAGGTGCAACACCAAGTGAAACATAATTTGGTTTTTTTTGGAAGAGATAGATGGAAATTGTAAAATATGCAGAATTGGGGATAAGTCCATACATTGTTTGGTTAGATGGCCAATAAATAAGTTGGTGGAAAACAAAGGTGTGATATTAAGGGTTAAGGAAAAGTTCAAGGAGCCACCCAAGGAAATGGTGAAATGGAATGTTATAGAGGACACAAATCCCTTAAACAAATGGGATGGGTATCTTTGTAATGAAAGGGATATAAACTCAATTGATATACATGTAACAAGGCCATATAAAAGGAATACACGAGTTATGGATACAACAAAAATTTCAAAATGTCAAACAAAAATAGATGAAGAGAAAGAAATTTGACTTTTGGCAGAAGATGTATGTTGTAGAAAAGATTGTCTTCAACATGTGGATAGGAAGGCCATTGCAGGTGCTAGAAGGGGTACGAGACAAATAAATAAAAATGGTATTAGGGAATTTGTCTTGAATTCACTCATGTCAAGGAGTCATGGCCATGGCCTACCACCTATTGCTAGAAATGTAAAGGTCACAAGATTTAATGGAAATATTATTTGTAAGAAAGCATGGTATAAGATACATAAGATTCCTCAAAGCACATTCTATAACTACTAGCATTATTTCCAACATGGACAGATCAAAGTTATTCATGGTAACACCAACACATGCAAAGCACAAGCACACATCGTGGCAGCCATAGAAATATTGCACAAAATTGTAATGGAATATTCAGGTTTTTCACCAAACCAAACACGTCAAGTTGAAGAAGATGGAACATCTTCTCCTTTAAGATTGCTTCCTTCAACTTGCACACAAAATTCTTTGTTAAAAGAGATCAATGAGGCTCTTCAAAAGCTCAATTACCCATCAATATCACAATCAACAATGAGAAAGATATGGAATACTAAGTTTCGAGATGTGGCATTTTCAAAGAACACCAACTTCAGTAAATGCAATGAATGTATTGTGTTGAAAGCACAGATGAAGTCAGCGACTATAAAAGAGTTGGAAGAAAAGGCACGAGGTAGGCCGAACAAACATAAAAAAATTGTTTTTTGTGGAAGAGATTGCTACTATGCCCATAGAATTATGTTAGAGTGGTTTCCAAAGGAGTATTTGAGCATTATCCATGATAAAATGGATAAAACAAAGACTTTAATACCAAGGCTACGTGTCAAATCAAAATCTATTGTAGGAACAAATTTAGGTTTGTCATTGATAGGTATACTAACACATGGGCATAAGACAAGAAGTTTTGGTCATTTCTCCCTACCATTTTTACATATGGGATCGCAATTTACTATTACATCCCTTGAAAAGTTCTTAAGGGACCTGGAAGACCCACAAATTGATATGTATGATGACTTACTTTATGAGAGTGAAAGTTCAAAAAACCCACTTACAAATGCATTACTTGACACCTCTATTTACTCAAAATGTCAAGTGTACAAGGATGATTTTATATCTCATGGAAGATCAAAGAGTCAAAATGTTGATTTTAAAGCTCTTCCTCCACATTTATTGTTACAGTTGGACAATGCAGCAAGTGATAATAAAAATCACTATCTTTTCCTATTTTTATCACTTTTAATTGCACTTGGTGTCTATATCACTATTGAGGTTGGATTCTTGCCTGTGGGCCACACCCATGAAGACATAGATGGAACCTATGGAAGAATTTCTTCCAACCTAAAAAGTAAAGATATATATTGTTTACCTGAAAATGATGGATACAAATCGCATAATTGAAGAAAATCAAGTGTTTCCACCTACTCTTATTGACAAGGTCTATGACGTAAAAAGTTTCTTTAATGGATACATCAAGGACGGAAAAAATGCACTAGTTGGACATTTTAGTGTTCAATACTTCCAATTTCTTGTACTCAATGCTATTCCAGTACTAAGGTACACAGAATCCATTAGAGATATTGAGTGGTCAGAACCAGTTGAGTTATGGAATATAGATGATGAAGGTCGACCTATAATTCCCATAGGGAACCCATCTTTCTTAGCTTCCAAAAATAATGATGCCTATTTCAAAGAACTAAA
Organism: Pinus albicaulis; assembly: GCA_034641835.2. NCBI lineage: Eukaryota > Viridiplantae > Streptophyta > Pinopsida > Pinales > Pinaceae > Pinus > Pinus albicaulis. The sequence continues at coordinate 21,414 of JAXQQM020084892.1, forward strand.
GGAAGGGATAACATCATACATAAAAATGTGGAAAGTCACTATCGGGAATGAGGATTCACCAATTGTTACAGAGGAATGGAAAAATAAAGTAGTGTACTGGGAAAGAGTTTTTGATACATTAGATGGAATCTATAATGATCATAGAATAATAGATGGAAGTGATTCATATTTTGAGGATTTATGGCCCAAGACAAGGCACATTGTTGATGTTGTTGGTAATGCACTCCATGTAATCTCAAGTATTATGGATGAAGATTTTGATAATGCAATAGATGAACCAGTATATGTTGGACCCAAATGCAACAGGCCAAATACAACATTCAATCCAAAGATTGATGTTGAGAAAGGAAAGATGTTTCTGGTTAGATCAAAAAATGAGGATGCAAGAGAGATGATTTGGATGGAAAAATCCATCTCAAATATCTTTAGGGATAATGAAAGTGAGAATCTTCATGTAAAAGGTTGATTGGTGGAAGCCTATTTCAGGGAATTACAATGGAAATTTTTTAGAGCAATATTGGATACCAAATCTCGATGACACATAACTTCTATTCCAATTAATACCATAATGTGGGCATGGATGCCAAAGAAAGAACATTGCAAGAAGACCAAGATAAATAAATATGGTGTAGAAGTTGTTCTTGACCTACTTGAGCGAATATCTTAAGATTAGGTTTATATGATTCATGAATTTAATTTTTTTTTGAAGGATCTATTAATATACATTTAGACACACTTTTCAATATTTGTTGTATATCAAATATTCTCTTCATATTATTTTTGGAGGAGTTTTATATTATTTAGTATTTCAATGTAATCATGTGATGATACAAATGACATGACAATGCCATAAAATATTTAAGTTTTCAAAGCTTTGTTTGACCAACTTGGCTTCTCACCATATCAAATATGCATAATCGAATTCAATAATGCACTTAAAAACAACATCTTCTAAACTTGGTCTATTAAAACAATAGTGGAGTAGCTAATTAGTATTCTATTTAAAATAAACCATTTAAACACTTAATGAAAAAACGATAGACACTCGTAATAATGTTTGAAGTGATCTTTCCTTAATATTCCTTATTATAGTTGATATAAATCAAATTTGTTGTTTTGTTGCACTCTAATTTATAAAAAAATGATTTTGATCATTGAACAACACAACTAGACTTATAAAATATTTCCTTCTATAGATTTTGAAGTGGTGACAACATTGTACTAGTATAATAAATTTGTACTCAACATAGGAAAAACAATTAGTGTCAATTTAAAATGGTTAATAATAGTAAGAACACTATTAATATATCGTTAAATAACTTTATAAGTTAGAATCTTTTTACAAAATCTATTATTCACGAGTCAAATTTAATACATAAATATAAATATTAATGATAATAGAAATAATGTAAGGAATCTAAGTTTCAGATGAATGTCAATATGTTATTTTCAATATAATATCCTTAAACACTCCAAGAATAAAAACTAAACATCTGTAATAAATAGTTTAGTCAATTTTCTCTCTTTCCTCATGTATTTGAAAATAATCAAATTGTATTACTTTGTTACTATTCTAATTCATGATTGATTTTAATAATTAATTGAGTCGAGAGGCGAGGCTCATTCTACAACCTAGTATGAGGGAATGTGTAAGTTTGACTATAATTAAAGAAAAAATGAATATGTTGTAAAGTAATTAGAAGAAAAAAAAAATGTATGAATCATATGTTTAAATCTTTTACTTTTCAAGAATATTTCAGCGAGAGATTCAAATAAACTATTTGAATATCTATGTTAACTAATTTATGTCGATATCAACTTCGTATATAACTATATATAGAAAAAAAATGAAGTATTTATGGTTAAAATTTTTGTTTGGCCTTATATATTCTATTTAGCATTCAAAAATACAAGTTAAACAATGAAAAATAACACATTGTATTTTGCACTCTAAAAATGTTTGCACGTGAAGAAATTTGATCCCTCTAGGCTCAAGTCAAATCCGTATTTAAAATGGATCTATGCTCGTATATATTGGACACATTACTATGATAATTTGTCATTAAATAAATTTATACTTAATATATATCTTGCATATTAATCTATTATTCATCAAGTAAGTCTCAATTAACTTAGTTTTTAACACAAAAGTACAAATAATAAATAATAAATAAATTATACTACTAGGCTCATGTTAAATACATTTAATCCCTCTAGGCTCATGTTAAATCTGTATTTAAGATGGATCTATGCTGGTATATATTGGAGACATTGTTATGATAATTTGTCATTAAATAACTTTATACTTAATATATATCTTGCATATTAATCTATTATTCATCAAATAAGTCTGAATTAACTTAGTTTTTAACACAAAAGCACAAATAATAAATAATAAATAAATTATACTACTACTCTCATTCAACATTTAAATTGATCGTAAAAAAATATTTTCTCCTGTCAACTCTAAAATGGTTCAAACTTCCTACAATAGTATGTAATGATGATTGTGAGAATGATGATTATCATCCAATAAGACCAAATATGTTATATAGGAAGCCATAAAGAGGGAAAGGTAGGGATGACAAGATTTGAACCTGCGACATTTGGTACCCAAAACAAACACGATACCAAGCTGCGCTACATCCCTTCTAATAATTTTGTTTAGTTAAAAGTTCAAGAAGGTTGGTAGCACCACAAATATTTTGAAATTTAAATCCAATATGAGTATAAATTGGATGATCTAAGAGGGTTTTTCATCTTCAACCATAATATTAGTAGTGTTGCAAAGGTGATAAAATTTTAAATTGTGCCAACCTTGTCTTAGTAATAATCATAACTTAACACATACATGATATTTACTATATCAGATTATAATTAAATGAGTTAATAATAGTAACATACACAACATTCTTTTCATAAAGTTAATAATATTTTCATAAGATTACTTTAACAAACTTAGCTTTAAGTACAAACCATAAAAATCTTAAAAAATATAATGTAAGGAATCCAAGATTAAGATGTGAAAGATTTGCTTTTGCAAGTTTATATAAATTTGTTTTATATAGTTTACCATGATAAAAATTTCATAAAAAATGGTGAATATCTACATTAAAATTAGTGAACTAAGTGATTTTATAATTTCAAATTTTGAAAAAACTTAATCTAGTTAAAGTTCTAAATTGTAGATCAGCAGGCTTTAAATTTATTAGAAATATCATTTGAAGTAATATGTTAATCAATTGAACCATTTTAAAAGCTTTGCAGACCAAAAGAAAGCCATTGTTGCCTCCAAAACCCTTTCTGCAGACCAAAATCATCTTTTCACAGTTTTCCTACGGGCCTGAGACTATTTATTAAAGCCAGAAAGTAATTAATTGAAAAAAATAAATAAATATATGGCTTCCCAAGGCATTGTGACAGTTAATACCCTACAACCTCCTGTTGTTGATGTTGAACATACCCCCCTTGGAGACAAAGATTTCAAAATCAGTGACACAATCATTGATTTCAATCTTCTTGAGCTCCACTGCTAGAGCCATGATAAATTTACAGATCAAGCTGATGCTATCCTCCTTTGGGAATCAAATTTACCGAAGTACATCCTCCCACAGACATTCCAATTTCCTGAAATCATCAGAATTTTTCAAGCTAATTATCTACCTAATGAAAGAGCCCTAGTAACCCACAGTAAGGAGATTTTGTTCACAATTACTGTTGAATCAATAAACCAAATGCTTCAAATTCAACCTAATCCTGATGAAGCCCCTTTGTCAATTGAATTCCTTACTGAATTATATCTAAAACTGGACTTTCCCAAGAGGTTTCAGATCTTCCAAACCTTCTTACCTCCATGAGTTGAAACCCCAAAGAGCAACCCTCCTTATTCAGCCTCAATTTTCTTGGAAAGAACAAACAGATTGTCACAATGTTGTCTTGTATTCTAGGATACTTTACAGATGAGTATGTAGATGCTTCAATTATAGGTTTTATGTCTATTTTCTGCCCAGGACAGCCTCCAACTTTCACATTTAACTTTACTCAATACTTATCAGATGCCATCCATGAGAAATTAGTTAAACTACCAGAAGAATGAGTCTTTAAGTATTCATCTGTTTTGTTTCATTTATTCCTATACTTCCAATCTAAAAGGTTTGCAGTAAACCTCCAAAAAATGGACACTGAGGGTAATCCTCAATTAGTAGTCTTCTGGACTTCTTTAATCAATAAATATTCCATAGTGTTCACATACAAGTACTTCATTGATGCATTTATTTGTCCAATTATCAACATGCTAAGTAGTAGAAGTCAACCAAGAGTCAGTGATGAAATAAAAAGGTTTTATAATTGTTTGAACACGGTAGGACAAGAGACTGGTACTTGTACTAGAATCACACTAAAATTAGGGTATATGGATGTCAGCTCACTCCATATAAGTTGCCCAAATACCTCCCAATGAGGTTATTTTCACTTGAATATAACAGGCATATCTTAAACTCTGATGAGGTTAACTTTCTACCAACAAAGAAGAAAACACAGTTTAAAATAAAAAATAGATTGGTCCTTTCATCTACAATAACAGGATTGTTGGTCAACAAGTAGAAAAGTACTTACAGGAATTCAAGTTCAGTGAAAGTTTCAAGTGGCAGTATGATCCTTTAGGAGTTACCAGCAAGTTAAGAATCAAGTTTAAATTAACTCCTTTTTCCCATGATTCCAAGCCAGAAATTAAGAAGTACTCCAAACAATAAGAGTGGTTGGAGAATTCTTTGAAAGAGGTAGAGAAACCAGTTGAAACAAGTTCTGTCCTATAGACTCCATCCCTACAAGATAGGAATTCCAAGGGAGCAAGAGAAGAAGGATCATATTCATCTCAAACCACTACAGAAACCGAATTCAAATTAATGTACAGGAAGAAGTCCAAACTAAATCCTGTAAATGAACAAGTTGAGACTATTGAAATTATTGATACAGAAACAATAGTTAAAGAAAATGAAACTCTAATGGTTTCAAAGGAAACTCACTAGCCTTCAACATCTAATACTTATATTATTTAGAAGCAACATAGTGTTGAGGTCTCTTCATCAAGTAAACCAACAGATAAAGAACACGGTATCATGGAAAATTATAAAGAAATCAAGCTGAGGAATGAGGCATTGAAAGCAGTAACCTATGCACAATATTGGAAATAGACACCTAGTGACCAAAACAGGTTACTTTCTGCATTTGATTACAAGACCGGGAAGATGCGGATGAATTTCTTGCAGCCAATAGTACAGCATCCAAAGTCATCAGTTGATTACAGAAAGACAACATTTGAATTTCAAGCCAAAGATGTTCATCCTATAGACCAAATAGAATTTCATAAGCAAGCTGGATAAATGCTATATTCTACTATGACCAACAAAGCCATGAGTGTCCAAAAACTACAAAATACACTAAAAAAATTAGAGGACAGTTAAAGCTAGAGAAGGCTTCCTCACAATCCAAAGACAACAAAATAAAATCACTGGAAGAACTGGTCATAGAGGTAGGATATGATCCCCAGAACATCAAAGTAGCAGAAGAGCTCATCAAGAAAAAGAATGTAGACATTATTGCATTGAAAAAATAACTGAAATTGCCTCCCACTGAACATCCATAGGCTAAATAAGTTCTGGAGAATGAAGACCACAAAGATGAAATGATGAATCTCATCATTCAGTTGACAACTCAAATGAAAGAAATGGAGAATGAGATGGATAAATTGGTGTAAGAGAAAAATTCCAACATGGAAGCAATCCCTGTCACTGTTATTCCTACAGTTACTACAATAGTTCCTTCTACTTCAGTAGCTCCAATGGCAACAACATTTCCAGTAGCTACAATAGTTCCAACTACCTCAGCCACTACATCAGTAACAGATTCAACAATAACAGTAGCTCATCATAGTGATGAAGCAAGAAAACTAATTAAATCCATGCAGGATATTTCCATCCAAACAAATGAAATAGATAGACTTAAAAATCAAATAAAAATTCTAGAGGATGAAAAGAAGCTAGTTCAAATCATGCATAAGAATGAAACACAGAAGTCAAACAGGTTGACTGAGAAAGTACAGAAGTTAGAGAAAGATTTTACATTGAAATAACCACTTGCCCAAGAAAACAATAGTTGTGGGCCGATATCATTAACTCTGTTAATGATATTTGGCCATCTATCCAAGTCATCTTCAACCAGAAGGATTTGATAAAATCAAAAAATGAAGCCATTCAAAAATTCAAAGAAGAACTTGGGAAAAATCCAGAAGAGGCCACTGAGAGCATTAAGTTTCTCAATTCCAAGAACAAATAGGAATTAGAGGAAATTGGTATAAGTGACAGAAC
>JAXQQM020091644.1:0-38418 GCA_034641835.2 Pinus albicaulis
GAATATTCGACTTTGTATTGTTTTGCCGTATGTGGTTTGTAGATAAATAAAAGTGAGTAAAAGGGGGTCTAACTCACTTTAGTGGAATAAAACACCTTCCTAAGAGCACAACGTTGTAACTTAAGGGGGAGCCAAGGGGGCCACACACCACGTGGAGGAGAGAGAGACTACGTTGGTTTTGGAGGGAAACCAATGTTATAAAAAGGTGGAGGGAGCCACCTCATTTGGGGAATTTTGTTGCTGATGATATTTGAGCTAGACAATTGTCTTCTGAGCACGCCGTACGCTTTTCCAGGTCAAAGACTGCTTAGTGCGCGAGGTTCCTGGCCGTGGAGATCTCACCCTTAGCCCCGAGGGACTTCGAGTGCCTGCTCGGGTAAGGTCATTTCTTCAGTCTTTAGCGGGAGGTTTGGTTGGTTGTTTTGCTGAGGAGCTGGGCTTCTCTTGTGACTGCGTAGTCCCTGGGAGAGAGGACGTAGTTCTACTTGGAGGTGATCCAGTGCGGGGTTTCTGCAGGAGTTTCAGTTGATATCCGAAGGAGAGGATCAGTCTTTGCCAGTAGGAGGTTTCCTGAGGAGTTTGTGGCACAGTTTCAGCTATCATCATTTGGCATCTGTGCTGAGCCTTGGAGGGCAGCGTAATTCCCTGAGGAGGCACTTTTTGGTGATTTTTGGAGGTTGACCATTTTTGATATGGTTTCTGGGTTTTGTCCGGGTTGGCGAGTACAGGTGGTCTGCAGATTTTCAGCTCATTCCGGCAAGGGGATCAGCCCCTAGTTTTCAGTCCATTCCAGCAGCAGCAGTTTTACGGCAGTTTTCCAGCAGCTGGGACGCAGTTTCTTAGAGCAGCCATTTCCTGTCTTTCTGAGAGAGTTCTTCACTTGCCTTGAGCAAGAATAGGTGCTATCATTCCGATCATCTATTGTATTTCATTATATTCTCAGATTAATAAAATGGCTTAGCATTCCCGGCATTTTTATGAGTATTTGCTTTATGTTCTATTTCTGGCATTTTCTATATTGTTGTATGCTTGTATTGCTGTCTATATCCCTTCTGGGATACTACAGTGGTATCAGAGCATAGTTCTGGCTCAGCCTATGGTCTATGACATCGGGAAAGAGATCATACAGAGGTTTGCTGGAATTTTGGAGAGCAATAGCAGTTGCAGTACCAAAAACGAAATTGGAAAAAGGGCCAAAATACAAAGGGTCAAATTTTGAAGTTTGGAATTAGAAGAAACCCTTTTCAGGTTTTTCTGGGTTTTGGGCAAGGATCACCTTCCCAAATTCCTAGAATTTTCTGAGTAGTTTTCAGTGGGTAAATCGGAGGTCGAAGACAAGCAGCAGTATAGTCTTGGAGCAGCAGGGCAGTTTCATGAGGAGCCTGTAGACACATAGCAGAAAGAGCAGATGGCAGGTGATGATGAAGCGAAGAAATTTGGGGACATGCTCCTCAAATCAGTACAGGATCTGTCAAGGCAGATTGAGGTGATGGGGCAGAGATTCACCGCTATGGAGGCTAGACAGTGTGAAACCCCAAGGGGTTTCCAGATTGGCGAGGGATCAAGCACATCCCACCATTTTCCGGAGCATATGGCATCACATACACCCACACGTTCCACTATGCCCACTTTTCTGGGTGTAGACACAGGGGTAGGAGCACAGCAGGACCCAGAGCCCAGCCACATGGGAGATTATTTTGCCGAGTATCAGGCATATGGGCAGGAGTTCAGGGATGCCCTTCCATTTAGAGATTTTGTTCAGCTCCAGCGGGATAGCAGACCCCGCAACTTTCACAGTGGGAACAGGCACTCACATGAACGGGGCTTATAGCACACAGTAAGCAGACTCCATTTACCGACATTTGATGGGTCATCCAAGCGTTCGGAAAAAGCTTGGGTGGAGAAGTTGGATACCTCTTTCCAGCTTGACCGAGTATCGGAGGGGGAAACCATCAAAATGGTTACCTCGCACTTGGAGGATGAGGACACACAAGATTGCAGGGAGTTCGAGGATACACCTAGTGTGACACAGGACTCACCATCATTAGAGACCTCCTTGACCGTGTCGGTTGATATCGTAGTGGAGAAGGTAGAGCCTACCCCAGTAGAGCCATCCATTGAGGTGATGATTGGAGCCATGTCCGAGTCTTCGGGTGGTAGCAGCACACGACAGATGGGTGAGGTATCAGGAAATGTATCCACTTTCGATGAGGCACTAGGAGATACAAAAGTATTGGATGATGGTCGCAGACAGCGGTATCATCGGCTTCGGACAGACCTTCGAGTCTTAAAAGGGAAGGCCACATCAGTACGGGAGGCCATTTTGTTGCAGGACAAGGAGCTGGAGGGCATGAGAGTGGCTTGTGCCGAGTTGGCGGCCAAGTTGGCCCGCATTGGGGAACGACTGGATTCCCTGAAGGTACAATCAGAGGGCACGTTGGAGTGTCAAATCATTCCCCTTCAGGCATGCATGGATGGGACTAGCAGTGTTGTTGGGTCATCTCTTCCCATTGGAGAGAGAGAGGCAGAGCCACCTAGTCAGATCTCATATGTTGACTTGGATAGAGGTATGAGATGATCAGAGTTGCACAGGGTACAACATCCACATGTTGAGGTTGGATGGCGAGAGATTTTGAGTTGGTACTTGGTGGAGCGGGCTATGGAGATAGTGATGGATCCGAGTGTAGCTCAGCAGGAGTTTCTATGCATGGGGAATACAGGAACCCCAGATTGGCATTGGGATCCAGGTGGGATCACCTATCGTTTCCTAGGCAGGTCGGCTGACTATGTCTTGGAGAGTACAGTTGGCCTAGCAGTAGAGCATGTGCAGTTTCGGTCAGCTCCAGTGGCCAACCAGTTTATGGGCAGACTCCCTAGGTTGTCTTGGCATGACATTCATACACGGGATCACGGGGTGGTCAGCACACCTTGGTAGGAGCTTGTCGGAGGAGGTGGCATTGGCAGGCCACCAGATGGCACCTTGTATGGGGCCAAGGATTCTTCACCTTTGTGTGGGGCACAGAGGACGCAGCGGAGCCGAGCAGTGGTGGTAACACTACTGGCACACAGGGAGATTCACTTCTCGGACCCCTTGAGGAGGATTTGGAGTGATGTTCCATTCGTCGGCAGGTATAGTGATGCGACGATGGAGACGATGATACCGATTGGTGGTAGTCCGACAAGTAGGGGCATAGCTCTAGGTCATCACATCCAGGGATGTGTGGGAGCCTCTAGCATTGAGCAATGGACTGCCGGTGGACATGGAGTTGCATGGTGTACTACCGTAGTGTGTGGGATTGCATTGTGGAGTAGGAGTGTCCTACATCACATTGAGAGCTTGCGAAGAGTGACCGATCCCTGGACGCAGTCAGGGCACGAGACGGTACTGGGTGGTACGACAGTAGCATGGGGTATCCAGCAATATACAGGGGTATACCTCAGTGTGCAGTGGCATGGCGAGGAGTACATGGATGATCGGTGGTATGCGAGGGCATACGGTGCTGCACAGCAGGATCTTAGAGCATTGCCGCTAGGGAGACTCATGGACAGGGACACCGAGCTCACCTTTGGGAGTAGTTCACCCAGGATCGATGGGGAGATGGATGAGTGATACTTGGCGGTATCTGTGGAGACTCATACACCTGCCTCTCTTCTACATCACTCACTGGCACATCCGATTTTGTTGTTGTCCTTTGGCACTTTGGGCATGAGCAGCGGGGTACGCGAGGCTCACCCAAGATATTTAGATGACACTCAGCACACTAGGGGAAAGACTTCTCAACAGTGGCACTGGGTTGGAGCGCTAGTTGACAGCCACAGGTTAGGGGATGAGATGATCCTCTGCAGTGGTGGCACATCAGTCATTATTGGGCCTACGCTTGGGGAGCAGGTCATGAGGGAGACATGCATCATTTTTCCCTCAGGGCATGTTGAGATCATGCATGAGCAGAGGATACTGGGTTCAGCAGAGGTAGCATCCCGGCATACGTTTGGACTCCAGACATTGTATCTACACTCCATCGAGAGGGTGGATGGCATATTCAGTGCAGATGAGGTGGCGGAGGTAAAACAGGAGGGCATTCCTTCTGTATGCCAGGGAGAGGACTCTTTTTCATATGAGTCCATAGGATCAGATGAGGTCGCTTCTGGGGAGCGAGAGCAATCACGCAGAGATGGAGACAGTAGACCAGAGCTGCATTCCAGTATACAGGGTGAGCAGTCAGGGAACTCTATGGGAGATGCCCTAGGCGATGAGACACTTGTGACGATCCAGTCAGAGCTATATGTGATGGAGCCTGAGTCAGTAGAGGAGGATGCTATGCACATCATGCATGATAGTCCTTTGAGGGAGAGCCAGATGGAGGCTCACATCGAGTCGGTGATGGATATGCGGCTAACCGCGGGTAACCGCGGGGTCAGCCATTGAGGAGGAGCAGTCCGCTGCATTGACATCGAGTACGGTGACAGCTGTTGCAGATCCATATCCTTTGGATGTGTTGGAGGTTGATGGGATTGTTATGCAGGGGGCTAGTAGACAGCAGGAGCTGTTGGATATGTTGGAGCATCCATCTTTGGGTCGACACTGGGATGAGGCGCAGATAGATGTACTCGCAGTCAGCAGAGCTGCAGCGTTTTTAGTGGGTAGCACTCTCCAGGAGTACATTGATGGAGCTTGCAGCATACCTTGCCCACTTTTGCCCATTATAGAGAGAGGAGCTTCCTTCTACAGGCAGCTTCCATTGACAGACAGGGTAGAGCAGTGGGAGTTGATTACAGGCTGGCGGCAACATCCCAGGCATGTTCCATATACCGTTGTTGTTGCTACATCAGATTCTTCTTCTAGGATGGACTGGCGGGAGATCATGAGTTGGTACCCTCTAGATGGTACGGTATTCTTCGTAGGGAGCACAGTCGAGCAGGGGCCCTTGGACATGACAGAGGTTATAGATTCCAGCTGGCAAGGTGGCACAGGACATCATTTCTTCAGCACTCCATCCCGATTTTAGGAGAGCAAGATCAACATGGGATTGAGTCACAACTTGGATTGGAGAGAGGTGATGAGTTGGTATGCAGTTGGAGGGGTAGCATATGCAGCTACAGGTACAGTGCAACAGGAGCCCGGGAGCATTGATGCTTGTTGGTGGTCTTCACCTCTTAGAGTATTGGTCATAGCCAGAGGCAGTGCACAGTCCGAGCCATGGGACTTGTGCGATTATTGGCCACGGTGGCGATGGGATTCGGGATGATTATTGGTTGGCTGGTACTGTGAGAGGTCACTTTGGGATCTTGGCATTGAGATATCCCTTCGTATCAGGGTGATGCAGAGGTCAGAGAGGTTTCAGTGGGACCCAGGCACATTTTGCAGTATCGGTAGGGAGCATCAGCTAGAGAGGAGGCTTGTTCAAGCGTTGCTTGAGGACAAGCAAATTTTGCCGGATGAGGATGCCACTTGGGAGAGCGAGCAGATTTTGCAGCATCCATCACTTCAGTTGCTTGAGGGCAAGCAACATTTTGCCGGGGGGGACTGTAATATTCCTAATTAGCGACAACTAATTGGAATATTCGACTTTGTATTGTTTTGCCGTATGTGGTTTGTAGATAAATAAAAAAGTGAGTAAAAGGGGGTCTAACTCACTTTAGTGGAATAAAACACCTTCCTAGTAGCACAACGTTGTAACTTAAGGGGGGAGCCAAGGGGGGCCACACACCACGTGGAGGAGAGAGAGACTACGTTGGTTTTGGAGGAAAACCAATGCTATAAAAGGTGGAGGAGCCTCCTCATTTGGGGCATTCTTGTTGTTGATGATATTTGAGCTAAACGTTTTGTCTTCTTGAGCACGCTGGCTATTTAGCCTGTCTGCAGCACTGTTTAGTGCGTTGAGTGTCTCCGGTCTGAGATCTCACCCTTAGCCCCGGGGGACTTCGAGTGCCTGCTCGGGTAAGGTTACTTCTTCAGTCTTTAGCGAGAGATTTGGTTGGTTGTTTTGCTGAGGAGCTGGGCTTTTCTTGAGACTGCGCAGTCCCTGAGAGAGAGGACGCAGTTCTACTTGGAGGTGTTCCGGTGTGGGGTTTCTGCAGGATTTTCAGTTGATATTCGGGGTAGAGGATCAGTGTTTTGCTAGTAGGAAGATTCCTGAGGAGTTTGTGGCACTATTTCAACTATTCTCATTTGGTATCTGCGCTAAGCCTTGGAGGGCAGCGTAATTCCTTGAGGAGGGTCTCTTTGGTGATTTTCGGAGGCTGACCATTTTTGATATGGTTTCTGGGTTTTGTCCGGGTTGGCGAGTACAGGTGGTGTGCAGATTTTCAGCTCATTCCGGCAAGGGGAGCAGCCCCTAGTTTTCAGTCCATTCTAGCAGCAGCAGTTTTACGGCAGTTTTCCAGCAGCTGGGACGCAATTTCTTAGAGCAGCCATTTCCTGTCTTTCTGAGAGAGTTCTTCACTTGCCTTGAGCAAGAATAGGTGCTATCATCCCGATCATCTATTGTATTTCATTATATCTCTCAGATTAATAAAATGGCTTAGCATTCCCGGCATTTTTATGAGTACTTGCTTTATGTTCTATTTCTGGCATTTTCTATATTGTCGTATGCTTGTATTGCTGTCTATTTCCCTTTCCGGATATTACATACTCTCGACATTGTATCTCAGCCCATGGTTGATTGTGCCCCGAAGATATCTCAAGAGATTCGTTGCACCAATCCAATGAATGTGATGAGGGTCAACCATATATTGACTCAATGTGTTCACTGCAAAACATATGTTCGGACGTGAGTTCACTAAGAACATCAAGGCCCCCACGAGTTGATGATACTTGGTGGGATTTCCCAACTCGGGCCCGGCAGCACTTCCACACAACTTCTTAAATTTGAGTTCCATCAGAGTAGTCACGGACTTGCAGTCCACGATCCTTAATCTCTCCAGCAGCTTCACGACATATTTTCCTTGAGAAAGGAAAATCTCACCTGGCTTTTTCCAGACCTCCAAGCTTAGGAAATAGTGCATTGGTCCTAGGTCCTTCATCTCGAACTCGGAAACTAGCTCCCTCTTACATTGATGAATGAGAGGGTCAACATCTCTCAGGAAGAGATCGTCCACATAGAGAACTAGAATGAGAGGCCTTTCTTTATCAACCTTAAAATAAAGGTTAGGATCAGCATCACTTCGAGTGAAGCCAAGCTTCATCAAGTAGCTATTGATCATCTCATACCAAGCCCTGGGGACTTGCTTCAACCCATAGAGGGCTTTCTTCAACCTGAGTACATATTTGTCTCTATCTTGGACTTGGAACTCCAGAGGTTGCTCCACATAAACCTCTTCCTTGATTGAACCATGTAAAAACACAGTCTTCACATCCATCTGATGGAGACTCCATCCTTGCGTTGCAGCAAGGGAAATGATCGATCGGATGGTGGCATAGCGGGCAATAGGTGCAAATATATCATCATAATCTATGCCTTCCTTTTGAGAGCAACCTCGGGCAACAAATCTTGCCTTGTACTTTTCAACACTTCCACGCTCCATGTTTGATCTTGTAGAGCCATTTTGAGGTGACACTGCATTTGTCTCCGTCTAGGGACCACATCCCGTACATCATTCTTCATAATAGACTCATATTCTTCAGGCATAGCATCCTTCCAAACTTGATGCTTTATCGCTTCTTCAAATATTCCAGCTCGCATTATACAACAGTACTCATGGTCGCTAGTACCCTCGTACCCGTTGACCACACTTTGTCAACGACCCCATAGCAGTACACCTCCATTTTTTCAAATGGGATTCATCATGTTTGACGTGGTCGCGCCATTCAGATTCCATCATCAGTCGACAATTTTATGAATAATGTAAACCCATTCTACATGTTTATGATGTAAATGATCTAAGTAAGACCGTCATGTATGTAACAACCTAGGTAAGCCTAGTATGTTGGTGACGATTTCTATCCTAGGAGGTTTTTTGTCTCACTGATTTACTTGTGTTTTTCGACACAAGTGATCGGCAGAGTTTTCCCCTCCAGCCTCACCCCAAAGCTAGGGTGGATTTTGTCATCAACATGCTAAGTGAGTCCTAGTGTTTTCTATCGAGTCCTTGTAAAAGTAGTTTGGGAATAATCCTAGCTATTTGGCTAGATTATTTTATTACAAGCTATTTGGTCTACTAGATCATGTTTTGAGTCGCAGAATTGGGTACCTATTTGAGGGTCTATACGAATGGGTATTCCCCCTTCATGTGTCTAAATGTATTTATCTTTTGTAAAGAGGGTTGGAAAAAATAATTAAATCCCCTCTCAGTCAATTAATTAAATTTTCTGGCCAAATTAATTAAAAATCCTAAGCCAGAAATTTAATTAATTTTAGGTCCTAGGTGAGTTAAAATTCTTCAAAGGAAAAATTCGTTGGTCCTTAAAAAATGAATTTTTAAAGGTCCCAGGCCAAGGGAATATTGAGAATTTCAAGAAATTTTGGACCCTTGGGCCTAGGTGGTTAAGTCAAAGTCAAAATTTTGAGGTAATTAACTCAAAAATATTATTTTTGAGTTAATTAAAATGGAATTAAGTGATAAATTCGTTTTTCCTCAAATTTATAATTTTGACAGTCCAGATTAAAAGATGATCAAATCTTTTCGACGGTCAAGATTACTTTGACGTGGATCAACTGAATTAGCCATTGGAGATTTTATCTTATAAATTAGAGGTCTTTGTCAGTGTTTTAAAATCATCCAATCTCTGGATCGTGCACTCGCTCTTGAAGCTCTCCTGTAATATTTTCTGGAATAATACAAACGAAGACTTTGGGGTTTTATCTTGATGGTGGTGTTCCTCTTCAACATTTTATGGTAAACTTGTTCTTAATATTCTGTTGGTGATTATTTTAATGGATTATTGATTAATGGCTCTTGTAGAGTAATTTTGGGTACAAGTATCTTGCCCAAGCTACTAAATCTAGGGTAAAAATATTAATTGGATCGAGCTAACTGTTATCTCTAGCTCATGAAAGTTTTATGTTTTATCACTATTTCTCTATTAATCTGACAGTTTAACTTTAAGTTTGTAGAAATCTTTCGGATTTAAAACTAGGTGCTTGGGGAAGTCCTAGTTTGGACCAGTTGACTCCCAGGAGATAAGATCTGAAGAGCCCTCTGGATCTAATTCCCCGGGCTTATCTTAAATTCCATTTTTTGCAGGGTTCTTTTTTGGGCTTGTGTCTCTCTTTTAAATTTTTATTTTCTAAATTACGCTGAACTGTTTTAAATCTGGCCAAGAGGGCCTCCGATCTGTAAATTAGTATTGTAAATTTGTATATTTTCTTTAGGGTGTAAGGGTTGATTTAATTTTTGTGCATAGATTTGGATCTGTTTTGGTTTTGCAGGTTTGCAGGGGGATTTCTCAGAATTTTTTAGATCTAAGCCAGATCTAACCCCCAGAGGGCAAGATTTAGCCTCAGGATCGCTTTTACTGGTAGATCTGAATACAAAGGAGAAGATCTCAGATGCATCTAAATCAATGATTATAAAAATCTGAGTAATGTTGAAAAATTTCGAATCTGCTGGACGATTTTAAATGTACTGGGTTTGCTGAGGTTTTCTTTGCATCCGGCATAAAACGCTGCACAAGACGCTGCCCTTGTCTTGCCTTTCACCCTCCTTAGCCTCCGCAGATCCATATCCTCTGCATACGATCCCTCCTTGTCCACTGTCCAACCCTTTTCTCTGCAGTCGAATCATTTATTCAAGACGCTGCCCTTGTTTTCACGACCTTCTTCACCTGCATTAATCCTCCTTTGCTGTCCGCAGCCATCCTCTCCAGCCTTCACGAAGCCGACGTCCAAATCTCCATTTTTCTCTACTGTCGACTTCATTCTCCTTTTCCAGCCGTTGGCTCTTCTTTGCCGTCGTGCCCTTTTCCTCATGCCGTCTTCCCCTTGGCCATCGACCTACATATAAACACAAAACGAAGGCAAGCATATTATAAAATTTGAAACCCCACATCCATGCATTTAAGCTTTTTTTTTTGTTTAGTTTCATTTCATTTTTTGTTAGATTTTAACTTGTAAAGCGTTAGTTTTTGGATAGCGTTAGATTTAATTCATAGACTTTAGATTTAATTTTTTTAGATTTTAATAAATGTTAAGTTGGGTTAGCATTGGTTTTTAGTTTTATTTTTTATTTCGATTTTTTTTCTTTTAGTTTCAATGTTTAGTTTTTAGTTTTTTTAGATTTTAATTAAAGTTAGTTTTAGTTTTGTTTTAATTTGTTTTTTTTAGTTTTAGATTTAAATTTATATTTTAATCCATAGTCTTAGTTTCATTTGTATATATATATTTTGTTTTAAAAAATAATAAAAAATTCTAAAAATTCTAATTTTTTTTTTTCTTATAGTCAAATGAGCTTTTAAATTTTTATCCTAAGTTTGACTATATAAATTTTTTAATTTCTGGATTAGGTTATTTAGAACATCATAAATTCGGAAATATTGAAAAGATCTGGCATTTCGATGGTACCCTCACGATAATATTTTTATCTCGAATTTAAATCGTTGGTTCAAAGTTTAATGCTTAGCTGTGGTTGATGATTTTTGAGTTATCTTTAATTGTGGTTTTAAGTTGCTTGAAATTGGTATATAATTGTTTAGTGTTCACTTTGGAAATATTTCAAGTAATGATAAATCGCATATCTTTATCGAACATGGTTAATGCATAATTGTGAGGGTGTTTCATCGAATATCATTGTGGTCAATTTTTACAGCAGCAGTTGTATATCAGATACTTGACTTTAATTGTATAACGGGATATTTTGACTCCATAAGGCACTGGTTTTAAAGTTTTGAATCTAATTGGATCTATAAAATCTCGTGAATCTTAACAAGTATTTGATTGTCTAGCTGTGTCTCCTGAATTGGTTGATTCTCAACCAGTTCTTTTCCTTCATTTTTGTTAGGGTCTACCTCCCTTAGCTTGCAAGGAGACAGCTTAGATAGAGAGATTGGGGATCAGGGTGACAGCCCCCGATCTGAGCCGTTGTCGCTGTGCCTAGACATTCGTACAACCAAGATATTTTTTGGCTTCTTACTTTCTCGGAATGTTCCCCTAGGAGCAATATGTCTCTCGGCATCTTCGAGAGTGTCTCTTAGCCATGAAGGTATTATTTTATTTGAAGAGGGTGGATCTATAGGATCCATCAGACCTTCAACATTGGGCATCGGTTCATCCTTTGGTTCTTCCAGCTTCCCTGCTTCTTCTTCTTCTTCTTTGTCTTCCTTTGAGCTAGGAAGATTCCTAACTTTCTTGAGGTCAACATCTTCATCGAAGGTGACATCGTGGCATATCTCCACTTCTCTTTGACCAGGCACATAGGTTCTATATGCCTTCAAGGTTTCATTGTAGCCCACAAACATTCCCTTCCTCCCAGAAGTATCCAGCTTGCTCTTCTTTTCTTTTGGCACATGAAAAAAAACGAGACTTCCGAAAACTCTAAAATGAGAGACATCGGGCTTCTTACCAGAGAAGGCTTCTTCGGGAGTTTTGGAGTCCAATGCGGAATGTGGGCATCTATTTTGAACGTACACAACAGTGTTGGTAGCTTCTCCCCATAGAAACTTCGGAAGACCTTGGTCATTAAGCATGCCACGGGTAGCTTCCAAAATGGTTATATTCTTCCTTTCAGCAACACCATTTTTCTTGGGAGTATACACAGTGGTGGTATCCCTCTTGATGCCAGCTTCCCTGCAATAGTCATTGAATTCGTTTGACTCATATTCGGTCCCATTATCGGTCCTCAAAATTTTGATCTTCTTCCCTGTTTGATTTTCAGCCAAGGCCTTGAAGGTACAAAACCATTTGAATGCTTTGTCCCTCTTCTTCAAGAAATATATCCAAGTCTTGCAGGAGAAGTCATTTATAAAAGTGATATAATATAAGCATCCTCCCAAGGATGTTACAGGAAACATACCAAATAGATTAGAATGTATCAATTGCAAAATATCAAATGTCATTGCAAAATATTAGATGTCTTCGTGATGACACTTTAGGGGAATGGTCCCCTTGTATGCTTTCCTTTGGCACAACCTTGACATACACTTTCATGATCATCTTTGAAATCGGGCATCCCTTTCACCACCTTCCTAGCTTCGGGAAGGGCTTTGAAATGAGGATGTGCAAACCTCCGGTGCCATAGCTCGGATTGAAGGGTTGTGTCACATGTCATGGCCCCCAGCGGACTTCCTCCAACCTGATAGAGTGTATCAACTCTAAAACCAAGAGTGAACGCTTCTTTGAAGTTCCTCTTCCAAATGCGTACATTTCCATCGATGAATGCCACCTTGAATCCTTTGTCTTCCATTTCCGAGATAGACACTAGATTCTTCTTTAAGTCAGGTACGCACAACACATCTTGCAAGCGAAGGACTTGACCTTGACTTAGATAAAGGATCACAGTCCCTGTCCCTTTCACGGGATGGGTGGCATTGTCTCCAAGGATAATTTCCAAGTTAGTATCCTTTTCAATCAAATCAGAGAGGGCTTCCTTGTATCCAGTGAAGTGCCTTGAGGCACCACTATCAATCAACCAATTATGAAACGTATCGGAAGGAGATGTAGCAGAGAGGGCAGATATAAGAATATATTCATTTTTCCTACGAACAACATTAGATTCATCATACCTGGAATTCCTTGACCTCTTGAAAGGTTGCCCAATTCCACTTTGATTAGAGGGAGCCTTCTTCTTTCCTTTAAACCTTTTGTTCCTTTGATTTCCATTCCCCTTGAAGTTGTTGTTGTCATCATCTCTAGGAGAGTCCCTTCTATTGGGGCACTCTCTTGCATAGTGACCAAACTTGTTACAAGTGTAACATCTTCCTTTTCTTCTTTTGGTACCCGATCTTCCAATTTTTTATTTTCTAATTGTAAATATTTTTTTTCTTTATAACTATAAGATGTAGTTCACCCCTCACCCTAAAACAAAAAAAGGAAGAAGGAAAGAAAGAAAAAAGAAAAGAAAGAAAAAGCTGGTAATTCCTTTTTATATTATAATAAGGATAAATAGACCCTAACTAGGCTTTAATACTTTAATTAAAGCCTCAATCGTTCTAAAATGGACCTAGTTAGGTAATATCCTCGTACTTAATCATGATCCACGTGTACTTTCTAGAATGGAAATGACTTTATATATACGTTATCATTCATTTAACTTATACACAACTCACTTTTACTGTGATATCATGGCATTTATATCTATGTTTCATGTATAATATACAAGCTGAACAAAAAGGCTATTGAGAAAGGACTGCGATCAATGCCATTTCAAAACTAGATTTAGGTCAGGTTATTCAACTGAACCTGCCATGCGTAGAAGCGTAGATCCTTGAGACGAATTATTTTCCAATAGTGGCAAAGGTGTTCAATACATGTAAGAGGTCAGCTTAATGAAAAGGTTTATGTAAACATCTAATCTAGAAAACCTTGTAAGGATAAGTGATTGATACCAATCCTCCATATGCCAATTCGAGCAAATCATGCTATGCCCACCTTTGGAAGCATTCTACCTCGATTCTAAATTTTCTTCCAATTATTATTATGACAAGTATGCCTCGATGTGGGACCAAATGAGATATTTATATTTATGATAGCTGACTTTAAACACGGTTTCTTTAATTTAGATTAGTACAATGAAATTTACTGTAACTATTATAAATCAACCAGGCCGAATTCCTCCTAAGATAGCTTAGTAAGTTTTAGAAAATAAATACAAGATTAATTAAAGGAATCAAAAGGGCATGTTGATATTTATAGTTTGAGTGTATTATTATTTGTAGCTTAATATTAAAAAAAATGTTTAACTTGTGAAGTTTGTCACTGTTCGAACCTTCATAATCTGTTGGGTTTTTTCCTTTATCTGTAACTTAGTCATAATATGTGATGAATTATAATTAAAATAGGGAATTTGACGTTGGAAATTTTCCGATTTCTGAAGTGTTCAAGTTTTCATTTCCTATCTCTCCTTGGTCCATAATCCTTCATTTCTTGCATTTGACAACCTTCAAATAATGCAGTAGTACACACTAGGAGGGTCACTGAAACTTTAGGAAAGGACCTACAAATGAAAATTTGCAAACTAACATTCAGGTCTTATGCAGGTATTTAGGTTGTACAAGGATGCAAAGGATGCTGAAATAGATTTCATGGTAAGTTTCCTCTGAAGTGTCCAATTAAATCTATTGATATCGTCATACATAGAGTGGTTCCTTTTTCCTTAAATATCTCAATTCTCCTTTCTTCTTCGCTCTAGGACATGTTAGAGACTATTGCTTGTTTCTTTTCACCATTACGGAGATGGATTAATGCACTTCTGGTTTCAGTATTTTCATTTTTCTTGTTCTTACTGAGGTGTGCTGATTTTACTCTAGCTGGATGCAGTTTAGAGAGCATTTTACTCTAAGCTCCCTGTCAAGTATCACCCACAAGCAACCTCCTCTATGAGCTACGCAGGCCCAGAAGCTCCTCTGCACAGGCCCAAGGAAGAGTGATTCGACCCAGGTTATGGTCACACCCTCAGCCCACAAATCACTAGAACATTGCTGCAAAAATTCCCAAGAGTTGAGCCCTCAAATCCCAGAACTAGCTCAGTCTGGCACAACCTCTCCACAAGAGTACATGGTCTTGTTCTGCGCCCAGACTGCTCCACATTGCAGCTCGAAATTCCCTGCAATATCTCCAGAATGCCTCCAAGGATGTGTCAAGGCTCCTTTAGGGTAGCACTCAAGGTCTACTAAAGTAGGAGTTAAGATTTCCCCTTAGAAATATCTTGGTTCTGAAAAACACTCTGTTGACCCAGCTAAACAGCTTGAGCAAACTGTGGTTTACATGTCAAATTGGCAAAATGTCCCAAATGCTGCATCCCATCTTCTATTTATAATTGCTGCCTCACTTTCCCCTTGTGGTTCTCTCAGCCCATTAATTCGACCTCCCTACTTTACCTCCTTTCCACAAATTCGAATTTCCCTCCAAGGGGTGCGTATTTCCTTGAGGGTAGCCCCCACAACCCACCAACATTAATTTTTACCCATTTCTCCTAAGTCTGGCATCCAAAATTGTATTAATTCCAAAATTGCAGAATTGTGGAACTCCATCAGCAAATTTATTAGGAAAGGACATTACAGTTCATTTTAAGTAACATGACTAGCAGAGCTGTGAAGAATCTATTTTTTTGCCAAGGCTTCTTCCATGTTGCCTATCCTAGTGGTGGATAGTCATTTATTAGTTCTAATCTTAATATGCTTTTTTTTAATAAGTATTTATATTTTCTATTGCTGATTGTATTTATTTTTATTGGAGTTGTGTTAGGCATTACTTGGCCTATTTTGGTGACAACAAAATTAATCTAATTTGTTTGAAATTATTCCCTTGGAGTTGCAACCAAACTATGTTGTTTTATGCTTGCAAGTAGGAATGAATTCAATTATCTTGTTGAAATGTACAAACTTATATTTTAAGTTGATTTATGTGCTATTTAAACTTTTATTTTGGATTCTTCTTCTGATGTCAACTTTGCATTCATATTAGGAGTCTTTTCCCTTTTCTGGAAATTCTTAGGTATAATTTCAGACCAAGCAAACTGAATATCATTATTTCTGAATTGGTGATCTTGAATTCATTCAATTATTTATTCTAAGTTTTTTACATTTCCATTGAACTCTTGTTTTCTCAACCCGGGATTGCCAACATTACAATTTGCACTGTGCAGGTTGGGCCAATTCCAATTAATGACGAGTTGGGTAAGGAAGTTGTAACACGATTCACAACAGATATTCCATCAAACAAGGAGTTCTTCACAGATTCTAATGGTCGAGATTTTCTAAAGAGAGTAAGATTTTTTAACTATGATGTAATGTTGTGATAGGCATATACTTTTTTTTCTCCTCGATATCTCTTTTCTTCATGTAACAAATCATTCTTTGAAATTTAACCATTTGTTCTAAAACAAAGAATAGCAACCAAATCATATTTTTTTGATCTTATATGTCTAGTGCCATTGATTCTTAACAAGGATTATTCAAAGTAAATTTTCTATCAATTTTACACTTTAACTTACTTATGCTTTCCAATATGATATAATTGGCAGGTTATTATGTTATATACATCATTTCATACATATTTCAAAGATCATGTTAAATTTTTGAATTTAAAATGTCAATTATTGTGTGGAAAATAGGTGGACAAGCTTTAGCCTCGAATGATTTGTTGGATCTTTCTAGAGATTGTAAAATGCATGAGTCTGTTACTACAAAATCTCACACCCAAAGATGTAAAGTCCAACACCTGGGTGAAGATTAGTGGAAATAGAAGGTTTACCACTGTAACCTCGCAATCTCTCCTCTACAGTTTAGATGAATGGTAGATCTAAGTCAAGGGGACCTTCCATATGGTTGCTAGGTGTTGAAAAGTGTAACTAGGATCGGTCTTCATATTGACTATGTAATTATGAATTTATGTAAAGAAGAAGACAAAGATAATAAATGTATTTTTGTTGTACTTGCTTCATGGGTTTTCATGAGCAAGATTTTATTATAGGTCAATAGACTTCTTCTTGATGTCTATAGGGTTTTTTCTTCTAGTGTAATTAAGAGTCATGATTATGAAGTATCTAATTTGAAGAATGCCTCCAAAACCTTGTGGAAGAGAGGCTCATAACAGCCCTCAAGACAGTTCTCATTCAACGCTGGAAATGATGTAATAAAGTTGGCTGATAATCAGTGATGAAGTCAGCCTACATGTCGGCCTAAAATTTTGCTGTAAGGTCGGCCTTAAAACCAGACTGTGCACTATATATACCCCAGTCAACTGTGGCTCATTAGCACAAGAAAAATTGTGGATTCTCTGTGATTTCCACAGGAAAATTGCGGACTGTTCTGAGTTAATCAAGTGCAGGTTTCAGAGGATAAAGTTGCAGATTTCAGAAGGTTAAAAAGGTGCAGAATTAAAAAAAGCATATAAGTGCGGATTGCTGAGATCTGGTACAGGGTTACAGTGCGGACTTATCTGAGGTATCACAGCATTTGTTTTCAGGAAGAATTTGCGGATATCACAGAAGTATTGCATACTGCTTTGTGACACCAAGCAGAGCAAAGAATCTGAATCATAAGCAAAGTCAAAGTACGGATATGTTTGAAGAAGGACTTACTAATTGTCCTAAGGTAAGATTGTGGATACACCTACAATACATGAAGACAGTGACCTAAAGAAGAAAGCTGTCTTAAAGGAATAAAGTTATAAGTCTATGCAAGGTGAAGAAGATTCAGTCTCCAATATTTGACTAAGTAATAATAAGTGAAAATTAGAGACCGAGTTCTCTAGTGCTAGTACAGGTCAGTGTAAATTGGAGCAGAAGAGAAGGATAAGTGTTGGACGCAGTCAAAGAAGTAACGACAAGGTCTTGGAGGCATTCATAGGTCAAGGGTTTAAGTCTTGGTCATGGTACTTGTCATTTGAAGATCTATAAGAAGAATTTCTCGTGGGTTTTTCTCTCCAAGAGGGAGAGGTTTTGACCTGGCTCGAAGAGCCTAACTTTGTGTCTTTTGTATTTTGGTAATTGACTTGATGAAAGACTAAGTAAGCTAAGCAAGAAAAGACATAAGTAACTCAAGTAAGCTCACAAGTAATTATCAAGAAGAGAATTTGAATTAATCACCGGCCCTCCAAATTCTCAACATGGTTTCAGAGCTAAGGTGCTGAACACACGGGCTATTTGACAAAGTGGACACTCCAGGAAGCGAAGGTCAAAGTTTGGGTTGAAAATACAAATCAATGTGCAAGGAAGACTCTCAAGATATTTCAAAGATCTTCTATCTCATTCAAAGGATGAACTCATTCAAGACATTGTTAGAAGAAGACATCATCTTTTGAAGATGGAGTGACCACCCGGGAAGTCCTAGTTACTGGGTGAAAGCCCCGGAAGTGATGATTGATGCTATGTGATTCATTTCACTAGTTTCAATCCCACTTCTACACCCCTGTGAGCATCACCCGATGCAATGAGTGCTAAGTGGACTATTCAAAACTCATGAGAAATTAGTCAGTTATGACTACCTCTCATGGAAATGGTCATAGTTGAATGACTTTCTTAACGCAGTTGAATCCCAAAAAATGATATCTAATATAATGCACTGCGAAAACCCCTCAATACTAAGATATCCTTTATCATCAAGGATCCAAGAACACCTACATTGGAGATTTCAAGAATCTCCTGACTTCATCATCATCAAGGAAGCTGCAAGCCACTCTACTCAAG
This sequence comes from Pinus albicaulis, assembly GCA_034641835.2. NCBI lineage: Eukaryota > Viridiplantae > Streptophyta > Pinopsida > Pinales > Pinaceae > Pinus > Pinus albicaulis. Next base: position 18,280 of record JAXQQM020091644.1, read on the forward strand.
TAAGTTTCTATAACCTTACTTAAATCTGTCAAGATGAATTATTGTAAAGAGAGAAACAAGTTGGTTGGGTCATCAAACTTTAGTGCATGGAAGAAGAGGACAGATTTGAATTTAATTGAAGACGAAGTTATGGACTACATCAAAGGATCGACAATTCAACCACCAAAAGAAGATGCTCCAGCTTATGCGAAGTACATGAAGGGGGAAATCAGAGCCTAGAGGATTCTCATAGAATCCATCAAGGACTCACTCATTCCCTATGTATCAAAACTAAAGTCTGCTAAAGAAATATGTGAGAAACCGTTGGAGCTATTCTCTGTGAGTACTGCAGGAGAAGCAATCTCTTTGAGACAAGAACTATATAAAATGAAATTTTCAAGGGAAGAAGGAATCACCCCATACTTTATGAGGATTTTTGAAATAAGAGATCAACTGCAGGAATTGGGAGAAGTAATGTTTGACGCTGAGATGACTACAGTAGTGCTGAATGCTCTACCAGAAGAATGGGGAAATTTCACTTCAAGTTTATACGGGAAGAAAGAAGCCACACCATTCCATGATTTATGGTCTCTATGTAAAATAGAGGAAACAAGATTGAAAGCCAAAGTTGATACTGGATCAAGTAAAGGGAATCAAGCCTTTGCAGCCATATCCAGGAAGAAAGGAAGGTTCAGTAAATTTGGTCCTCAGAATAAAAGAAGAATTATGGACAACGTACGATGCTTTGGATGTAATGAACTTGGGCATTATAAAAGAGATTGTCCTAAATCTGAAAAGGACAAGAGAAAAAGGGAAGAAGCCCATGTCTCATATATGAGGGAAGAACCTGATGCAAAGAAATCTAAGAAAGAAGAAGCGAAAGATCTCTATTATGATTGAGATCATCTTCCTCTTTAAGTGATTTCTGTTGGTTGTAAAATTGTGAAAAATCCTAGATCCGAATTCCTACTGCAACAAATCTGAATTACTTCTTCTATTATGTTTCATAATTATTTCATTACTGTGAAATATCAAAGTAATTTTTGAAGTAGTCTACACAAATAATACTGCAGAATATATCTAAGTGCTGAAACAATCTGAACAAAATACAATGAAAAACATCCACATGTGACACAGTTATTTTGGACTAAGTCCTCGAAAAAACCCAACTTGGGAAAACCGGTGTAGCAGATCTAAGGGTTTGTATTATTAAGCAGTAGAATCTTGAATAAAACTAGGGTGCCAACATCCAGCAAACTCTTCAGAGAAATCTAGACAATCTGGTGAAGAATGTGAGATATACCTCACTCTGCAAGTCACTGGTTGATCTAATAGCAATAGTGAAGCCCTCACTGCCTTTGCGTGATGCCTACGTTGGAACTGCGTAAGCTTGCATGGGCAAGCTTGAGGAACTGCGTCACCTTCCTCTGTAACTGATCTAGCTGATCTAAGACTGAATTTTGGCCTCCTAGCTTAGAAACCCCAGCCTCTAGCTATCTCCGAACTGACTCCAAGAGACACTGCGTTGTTTCTGCATGATTTCTTGCAGGGTATGCGTCACCTCTTCAGAAAACTGTGCTGTCTCTCTTTGTGTCACCTCTGCCTCTCTCTGAAATGCGCTCCTGGTCCTCCTGACCAATCTCTGCTTCCGCCCCTCTCTGGATCTGATCACTGGATCACAATCACTTAGCAAACCCCGCCCTAGTGATTTGATTCTTGATCAAAAGCTGTGTCTCCTCACACAAATTCGAAAATGCTCAATGGCTCAAGTGTCTCAATGTACTTTCCATAGGCCCCTCACCCTCCTTATATTCTTTTGTTGAACCTTCAACGGCCAAGATTAAAACATAATCAAGGGCTAAGATTAACTTGGAGGTGATCCATGACTTTATCTAGAAGATTCACACTTAGTTTAATTAATACCCTTTAATTAATCAGTTTACCTAAGTTTAGTCTTAGGAAAACATTAAAAATTGATTAATTATTTTAATTAAACCATCTCTAGGTGGAATTTTCCAAAACCATTTCTGGGTTTTATGGAATACATGTGTCCTAGCCTATATACAAGGTTACAAGGCTCGAGCACATCCGATGCTACCATAAATCAACACTCCTTCTAAGCGAGGAAAATGCTCTAGCACACCAACTCAATGTGTTGCTCTGACTTCTAGAACATCTATCGTTGTGCTGTTGATGCTGCTCACCAACACTGCATAAGAAAATGTTGCAACTGTACTGCTGCTGTCTCTGCATGCTGCTACCAACATCCACTGTACTGCAACTCCCTCTGAATTCTGCAACCATGCAGCTGCACTGCGTGAGCACTGCTTTGCACAGCGTGAGCACTACTCTGCATTGCGCTGCACCACTTGTGAACTGTGCTGCTGTTGCTGCTACGCTGTTGCTAATTGCAACATAAAAACATCCGAAATTGGACAAGTAAATCTACAACTGAAAAATAAGACTGATTGTTGCTAGTTTCTACTATAGCTCTCTGAAAATATTGCGTTGTTTCTTCTCTGCACTACGTGAGCACTGCATTGCACTACGCTGCAGCAGTGTGCATTGCGTTGTTGCTGCTCAACTGCTGATGGTGCTGCTCCCTCTCTGTGCTGATCAGGCTCTAGTACTGCTAGCCACTGCACTGTCTTCTCATCTTCTACTGCAACTGTCCATCCTGCTACTATCTTTAGGCTGTCGTAGCTCACATGTGATCTAGGAGTTCGTAAATACTCAAGGATCCTGCCATCTTGTAGATTCTGGATCTACAACTCCAAGTCAGCCCACTTTTCTCCTTTTGGAATGTGAGCTAACATAACACAATCTTTTTCTGCCTCAATCTTGGCAGCTCCTGCTTGTGGATCTTCCTTCTCCTCTTTATCCTTTTTCTTAAGAGGACACTGTGTGGCATAATGCCCCATTTCCCCACACCGGAAGCACTTGATCTTGGATAGATCTTTATTCTTCTGTTTCTGTTGCCCCTTTGATGCAAGGGCAGTGTTATCTTCTTCCTCCTTCTTGACTTTCGACCCACTGCTGCCATCCTCCAAATGGATTTTGAGGAGATCTCTCCTCAACTCTTCTTGCTGGAAGGCTGCCCACATCGCTTCCCATCCTGGAAGTCTTTCTCTGCCTAGAATACTTTGGACAAAGACTTGATAGTCCTCTGAAAAAAGTTCAGAGTGAGCCTTACTAGCTCTGAGTCTCTAGGAGCAGATCCTACTGCTGATAGTTGATCTCGGTTTTCCTGAATACGAGACAAGAAGGAGTCAAAACGCTCTCCCTTCTTCATCCTGATATTACGCATCTTCTCTTCAAGGTACATCTTCCGTTGCTCGGAGGATCCTTGGTATAGCTTTTCCAGCGCTACCCACATCTCTCTAGCTGTGGTCTTTGCTGCTATGTGGGGTACAATATGATCCTTCACTCCATATAGGATCAATCGCTTGGCTCTAGCCATATTCTTCTTGAATTGCCTCAGGTGTGCTGCATTAAGAGGTTCTGCAACTGCGTTGTCTATGAGGGCTTTCAGATCATGCTCATCAAGGAGAAATTCTATCCTTGATTTCCAAATAACATAGTTGGAGGCACCCTCCAATCTGTCTTGGTCACGCAGTCCATTGCTGGCCATCTCCTCAACTTGTCGAAATCTTCCTCTAACCCTCTGCTCAGCTAGACTTACGTACTCCTTGTGGAATAAGTCTCTGCTTTTGCTGCTGCATGGGAGAAACTGAGCTTCTTTGAGTAAGAAACTCTCTGAGGTTAAGAAATCCCCAACTGTGTTTTTCAGAAATTTTCTGATGCTTATGCACTGGCTTTTACTGCTGTGCAGTAACTGCGTCCTTCAGCTACGTTGGTTTGCTACACTACAGCGCATCCTGGCCTGGACAACGTAATTTCTGGGAGGGTCTGCTGCTGCTTACGCAGATCCCAGACTCTACAGCGTTGATCTACTGGTTCACTTTTGTTTCACCTGCACTTCAACTTGAATAAGCTCTGATACCATGTGAAAAATCCTAGATCCGGATTCATACTGCAACAAATCTGAATTACTTCTTTTATTATGTTTCATAATTATTTCATTACTGTGAAATATCAAAGTAATTTCTGAAGCATTCTACACAAATAATACTGCGAAATAAATCTAAGTGCTGAAACAATCTGAACAAAATACAATGAAAAACATCCACATGTGACAGTTATTTTTGGACCAAGTACCTGGAAAAACCCAACTTGGGAAAATAGTGCAGCAGATATGAGGGTTTGTATTATTAAGCAGCAGAATATTGAATACAACTAGGGTGCCAACATTCAGCAAACCCTTCAGAGAAATCTAGACATTCTGGTGAAGAATGTGAGATATACCTCACTCTGCAAGTCTCCGGCTGATCTGACAACGTTAGTGAAGCCCTCACTGCCTCTGCGTGATTGCCTACACTGGAACTGCGTAAGCCTATGTGGGCAAGCTTGAGGAACTGTGTCACCTTCCTCTGCAACTGATCTAGCTGATCTAAGACTGGATTTTGGCCCTCCTGGCTCAGAAACCCCAGCCTCTAGCTATCTCCAAACTGACTCCAAGAGACACTGCGTCGTTTCTGCGTGATTTCCTACAGGGTCTATGTCACCTCTTTAGAAAACTGCGTTGTCTCTCTCTGCATCACCTCTGCCTCTCTCTGAAATGCACTCCTAGTCCTCCTGACCAATCTCTGCTTCTGCCCCTCTCTGGATCTGATCACTGAATCACAATCACTTAGCGAACCCTGCCCTAGTGATTTGATTCTTGATCAAAAGGTGTCTCCTCACACAAATTCGAAAATGCTCAATGTCTCAAGTGTCTCAGTGTATTTTCCATAGGCCCCTCACCCTCCTTATTATATTATTTTGTTGAACCTTCAACGACCAAGATTAAAACATAATCAAGGGCTAAGATTAACTTGGAGGTGATCCAAGAATTTATTTAAAAGATTCACACTTAGTTTAATTATTACCCTTTAATTAATAAGTTTCCCTAAGTTTAGACTTAGGAAAACATTAAAAATTGATTAATTATTTTAATTAAACCATCTCTAAGTGGAATTTTCCAAAACCATTTCTGGGTTTTATGGAATACATGTGTCCTAGCCTATATACAAGGTTACAAGGCTAGAGCACACCCGATGCTACCATAAATCAACAAAAATAGTATGAGAGGAAGCTATGTATAGTGATGGCATCATGATAAAAGCATGATAGGAGCTCTTGGTGAAACAGCTCCGGGAAAACCTCTCTGATAACATTACTGATGAAAGGCAGTCATCAAGATGAAGGGTCATCATGGAAACAGGTGTTGACATTTTCTAATGGAATTCTCTATGGATTCACTGATTAGAAAGAAAGCAAAATGGTTTCATCAAGAATTCTATGCTACAAAATTCTGGGATGTGATGACATATTGACGAAGCAGGTCAAAGGAATGAATCTCTTCATTCTAGTGAAATTGCTACAGGATGACTCAAAGGAAAAAGGCATGAGGTCTATATATTTATATGTTGACACTAGATGCTGTGAAGTCATGTCATATGGTTGTAGGTAGTGGACTTCTATATTTAGAAGTATGATATATGGAGGAGGATCTCTCTCGGTGCACTGTTAGATGAAATCAACATAATATATCCTCATATGGAATATGAGGTAGTTGTATATGAACAAGGAACTGGAAATTGGAAGTTCTTGGGAATGAAGATGTGCAGAAAGGAAGAGATCATGAAGTGCAACCATGTCAAGAGGCAGTTATCATCTGGAAGCCAAGAAGATGTGACTAGAATATCTCCTGGGAGGATATGTAGACTCTGATAGAAGTCTGGTAAAAAAGAATACCCTTGACAAAACATATCATTAGGAGGTGTGTCAATCTGAATAAAGGATGCCGATGCCTACAAGAATATGTCATGGTGAAAGATCATTACTGAGGTAACTTTTGTTTTAAAAGTTTATACGTATATGTTTATCTAGATGAATTTATGCAGGGTGCTAATCATGATAAAGGATGTAAGATCCTTGGAGATGATTCAAAGCAGCATGGAATAAAAGGTGGACCAGATAAGAACGACAAATGAATCACTTTCTGGTAGATGACATGACTCATGAATGAAAGTGATGGATGATCTGTGCCCTACGGAGCTAAACTTGAAGATTCCTCAATATCGAAATCCATGACATCGAGGGGAGGAATTTTTCATGAGCAGCTAGGTGTCTGACCATTGTTGCTGCAGGTCCCTGATTGAGAGGGAGCCTAGTGATAAGTTTCTTACTTGGAAGAAATTAGGCAATTCCTAAGAATGAGCTTAGGTACATTCCTTATACAGGAATGGGTACATTCACTTGTGGAATAGGTCCTCCCTGGCTGAGAGGGAGAGATAGACACATCATTCTGGTCTTCACTTGGGAAGACAGAATGGAGGATTGGATAATCACCTGACATTCGATACTCTTTGAGAATGTTATAGGGCATTCAAGATAAGAGTAGTCGGGGACCGATATTCTTTAAGGGCTAGCTACCCAAGAGAAGAATAGTCCAAGAAGGTCATACTTTGGGAACACCCGAGTGGAGTATGTACCTTGAAGAGACAATGACTATGGTGTCTATAAGTCACGTGTCTCGCCAACATTGTAGCCCATTGTCTCGTTGAGAGATGGGGTTGTTAGTCAAGGCCTTGCATTAGGACAATGCTGGTTGATTTGATGCTATACATGTGCGATTACCAATCCGATTCTTCAGTTTGAAAGTGACCATGTACATGTATGAATACCTCCCTAGTTAAGAGGGAGTGTTGAAAAGTATAACTAGGATCAGGTTTTCATATTGACTATGTAATTATGAATTTATGTAAAGAAGAAGAAAAGATAATAAATGTATTTTTGTTGTACTTGCTTCATGGGTTTCATGAGCAAGATTTTATTATAGGTCAATAGACTTTTTCTTGATGTCTATAGGGTTTTGTCTTCTAGTGTAATTAAGAGTCATGATTATGAAGTATCTAGTTTGAAGAATGCCTCCAAAACCTTGTGGAAGAAAGGCTCATAACAACACTCAAGACAGCTCTCATTCAATGCTGGAAATGATGTAATAAAGTTGGCTGATAATCAGTGATGAAGTCGGCCTACATGTCGGCCTAAAAGTTTGCTGTAAGGTCGGCCGAAAAACCAGACTGTGCACTATATATACTCCAGTCAACTGCGGCTCATTAGCACAAGAAAAATTGTGGATTTCTCCGTGATTTCCACAGGAAAATTGCGGACTGTTCTGAGTTAATCAAGTACGGATTTCAGAGGATAAAGTTGCAGATTTCAGAAGGCTAAAAAGCTGCAGAATTAAAAAGTATATAAGTGTGGATTGCTGAGATCTGGTACAGGGTTACAGTGCGGACTTATCTGAGGTATCAAAACATTTGTTTTCAGGAAGAATTTGCAGATGTCACAGAAGTATTGCATACTGCTTTGTGACACCAATTAGAGCAAAGAACCTGAATCATAAGGAAAGTCAAAGTACGGATCTGTTTGAAGAAGGAATTACTAATTGTCCTAAGGTTAGATTGTGGATACACCTACAATACATGAAGAAAGTGACCTAAAGAAGAAAGTTGTCTTAAAGGAATAAAGTTACAAGTATATGCAAGGTGAAGAAGATTTAGTCTCCAATAGTTGACTAAGTAATAAGAAGTGAAAATTAGAGACCGAGTTCTCTAGTATTAGTATATGTCAGTGCAGATTGGAGTAGAAGAGAAGGATAAGTGTTGGAGGCAGTCAAAGAAGTAACGACAAGGTCTTGGAGGCATTCATAGGTCAAGGGTCTAAGTCTTGGTCATGGTACTTGTCATTTGAAGATCTATAAGAAGAATTTCTCGTGGGTTTTCCTCTCCAAGAGGAGAGGTTTTGCCTTAGCTCGAAGAGTCTAACTTTGTGTCTTTTGTATTTTGGTAATTGACTTGATGAAAGACTAAGTAAGCTAAGCAAGAGAAGACATAAGTAACTCAAGTAAGCTCACAAGTAATTATCAAGAAGAGAATTTGAATTAATCATCGGCCCTCCAAATTCTCCACACTAGGATCATTATTTGTAGTATGTAATGGGAGTTAAGAAGTTTTTTGAGATCTCAACTTCCTCCAATAAATTATTCTAGGAAAACGAAAGTATTTTATCTCTTCTAACTTACTCCAATAACTAATTCAATCAATGAATTATTTGTTGCAATCACTATCCAAAAGAGGAGCAAGTTGATAGGGCACACTATCCAAAAAAGGAGCAAGTAGATAGGGCACCTTCTTAGTTTGAGGATAGACTAGGTCCAAGTTCCAAAAATGGAGGAAAGATTAGTACAGCCTCCTAGAAGTGTGTCCAAACATGAAGAATAGTGGAAGAATCTCCATGATGCGGCAATGAATATCCTCAATAGATGAGCTTATCCACAAGTATGCCCTGCTAGAAAATGAAGGCAGGTAAGATCCTCCATGAATAATTAACATGTGTGGCAAGATCCAAGGTAGAAATGTTATCCGCTTTAAGATTTAGCTTAGGAAAATGTGTAAGGCAAGCTCATCAAGGGAATAGTTGCAATAAATGTTGGAGTGCTTAGGTAGAAAAGTGCCAAGTCACTAAGCCCAAACTCCAAGGTAACCGTCTTTGAAAAACATGCAACAAAGCCTGCAAGTGGCATCCATAGATGAAGGAGAGAAGTGCTCCATGAATTTAAGCATCTATGTAGTAGTAGATATCATCAAGGCTTCAATAGACACAAGAAACCAAGAACACCCAAATGGAGAGGTGCCACACCATCACTCCTCAAATATGCTTAAAATATGCTGAAAATGATAAGTATTTGAAATCCATGGGAAAAACTCAAAATTATATCTAATCTATAAAATGTGATCATAGGAGCTTGATAGACCAATGTTAAACTTATTGAGATAATATTGTTGATTTTTCGAGTGCAAATTATACAAGCACTTATTTCTAAAACTTGATAATTACTTCCAATGATGTAAATGTTTATTTAGCACTTCCATTGTATTATTAATCAATTACACATTCAAAAATTCAACCATAGAGGAAATGAAGCAGTAGATATCATAATGTGAAAGTTCCTTGCTTGCAATTACCAAAAATTTATCTCCTAACTGTTATGCACTTTATTTGTTATCACGACAAATATCAATAAACTCACAATTACAATCTTCACCAAAAATAAGATATGTTGCAGAAGATAAACTAGAAGCTGACTAGAAATTCTTTAGTATCCTCCTCCTGCTCCCTCAATCGCTATTGCTCTGGCTCGAGCTCACTTCCTTGTTGAATCACTCCTCTGGATAACTCAATCTGCCATAGTAACTTGCTCTTCCTCTTGCTCGATCTGTCTCTCTTCATCCCATCGATCTGATCTTATAATCTTGTTAGTTTTTGTAGCATCAAAGGTGTTTTAGTCTTGAAATTTTGTTGAGAGGCTAAAATGCAAGATTTCTCCATAATTCAGAAATCATTTCTGGAAATTACACCTAGAAATAACTCAATTAGATTATTAACTAATTTTTAAAATATATTCTAAGTCTAAACTTAGGAAAAGTGGTTAATTAATCAATATTAATTGAGAAAGTTAAGAATCATCTAGAAACTCACACAAATCGATTGAGAAATAATCTCAATCATCGATTAAGATTTAATCTTGGCCGTTGGAGTCCCACAGTGAGATTAGAAGAAGTCGTCGATGGGTAGATGGAGAAACACACTTGTGACACTTGAGATCGATTTTCCTTAGGCAGTTCCATTTTCCCGAGAGCAGCATATGTTTCCAGAAGAGTTCGAGCCAGAGAAGGGAAGTAGAGATAGAGAGGGGTAGAGGAAGTGAGTACGGAGGATTTTTTCTAGTTGCGGAGAGTCAGAAAGAGGAGGCCAAGATTTTCTCTAGGAGGCTGCGCAGAGCCTGAAGAGGGAAATTCAATCCTGCAAAAGGGGAGCTCTTTCTCAGTTCCAGAGGTTGGGAATATTTTCCAGTGTTGGAGAGATAGTTTCTCAGCCAGTAGCAGGCAGGACAACTAGATTGGAAACTGATTCAGGCAGAGCGTGTGAGGGATTGTGCAAGGGTGACGTTGGGCCTGTGCAGAGCTGGTTGGATGGCTAGCTTTTCAGAGGTAGTCAAGTGTCGAGATTACTTGGAGAGGGTAATTTCCCTCAGAGAATTTTTGCCAATTTTTTTCTTGGATAGATTCGCTAGTTTGGCGATATTTATTGTACTCATAATTTCTCACTGCTACTTAATAATAAGAACCCTGAGTTGTTGCACCCGTTTTCCCAAGTTGGATTTTTCTGGGGACTTTTGTCCAAAAAGAACTGTCTCATAATTGTGTGTGCGCGCCAATATTTTCTCAGTTTCCTGTTTATCTTCCGCATAATTTATTTTGGTGAAAAATGCAGTTGTGAATTATCCGTTGTTTGTTTAGGTAAATAAACTGTTAATTTTCTTTTGTAAGCTTGGCAGGACTACATCTTCATCATGTCCAATATGTCACCTCGATCGGGGCGGGGAATTGAACCGATGACTTCACATCAAGTAGTGCCTTAACAGAGCACCTGATCACCGTCTATCCAAGACCCCTTGGAACTGTTAATTAATTTACAGCTAGAAGAATAATTTCCAGTTGTTGCAATAGTTGAAATTTTCACATGGTATTAGAGTGATTTTGATCAGACAGGGAAGCTCAGAAGCAGAAGCAGAAATTCGTTGTTCAAAGGGAGCAACAGGACAGATTTATGGGGGTCGCGCAGAGCCTAAGCCAAGTAGTACAAATTGCTGGGTAGTTCGATTTTTCAGTACAAGTTGGTAGAAAAATTCGACTTTCCAGTTTGAGTAATTCCAGCAGGCAGAGGGGAAACTATAACTTGTATTTTTGTTAAGCAGATTTATTTTCTGGGTAGAGAGGGTTTTGCAACAGCTTGCTAGCGCAAAATTAGTGCCAGGTGCAAGAGAAAGTGCACACATAGAGTGATTTTTCTCAGAGGGTATCTAGTTCAGAAATTTGAACTTTTCCAGTTGTAGGAAGTCATGTGAGTTTTCCAGACTAGCCAATTCGAGTTGCTAAGGTTGCAGTTCTTATGCCAGTTTCTGGAGAAGGACATCTAGAAGGCTGAGCAAGTAGTCTTAGAGAACAGTTGAAGGAAGAGCGAGGCAATCGTAGTAGTTTTGCGCTTTCCAAAAGGAGTGTGATTTGCTGGGTAGTCGATAGAGAAACACCCTAATACTATTTTAAATATGGTAGACTAATACCATATTAGTCTAGAAGGGTTGATGCAAAGGCTGTAGAGGCAGCGTTGAGGGTTTCAGTGGGCTAGAAGGGGCTCGTGATCTGTAAATCCCGTTTGAGGGTGTGATACATGTTGAGATTTTGTATAGTTGGTGTAGCATCGGGTGTGCTCTAGCCCTGAAATTTTGTTGAGGGGCTAGGACACACTTGATCTCCAAAACCTAGAAAGTGTTTTGTGAAATTTCAGCTGTTGTTCAAGTTATTCAAATAATTAATTATTTTAATGGATTTCCTAAGTCTAAACTTAAGAAAATTAAATAATTAAAGTGAATTAATTAACACATGTGCTGAAATGTTCTAAAAGACACGGATCAAGCAACCTTTTAATCTCAGCCGTTGATGAGTGTTTTAATCTCGGTCATTGACGAGAGGAATGAAAAAGTATAAGAGAAAGACTTGAGGGTCAGTTGGAGGAGACACACAGTTGTAGAGATGAGGAATAGATCTGGAATTCTAGGGTGGGTTTGCCAAGAATTTCCTGCAGCGAGGGATAGTATTGGCTAAGGGGATGATCTGATCCCAGAGCCAAGAGTCAGTAAGAGGCAGAGGAGCAACAATAAGGACAACACAGAGAAGCAGAGCAGCAGCTATGCAGGTGCTATGTAATATTCCCAATTAGCCTTGCTAGTTGGAATATTTCATTTTTGTTTAATTTTGCCGCTTTAGCTAGAAATAATAAATAAAGTGAGAAATAAGAGGGGTCACCTCACTTTAGTCACCTCACTTTATAAAATAAAGTGTTTTTCCTAGTTGATTGACGTTATAACTTAGAGAGGGGGCCTTGGGGGTCCACATGAGTATGAAGGGGAGGCATCAGGCTAACCCAAGGTTAACTGCGCAGGCTAAGAAGAGTGAAGGACGCAGTCAAGGTTTTGGAGGGAGTTTGGCACTATAAAAGGTGGGGTTCTCACCTCATTTGGGCATGCATGATTTGATATTGATATTGAGAGCTAGACTTCTGTCTGCTTCAGCACGCCGGTTGTTTAGTCGGTCTGCAGCACTGTTTAGTGCGACCGAGTGTCTCCGTTCGGAGATCTCACCCTTAGCCTCGGGGGACTTCGAGTGCCTGCCCTGGTAAGGTTATTTTCTGGTATCACCCTTAGCCTCGGGGGACTTCGAGTGCCTGCCCTGGTAAGGTTATTTTCTGAGCATCATCCTTCAGTTTCAGTGGTAATTAGCAGCAGTTTTCTGGTGGAGATTTGGAGAGGAGAAACCCCCTTCTTGAGGCTGCGCAGATCCAGGAGATAGGACGCTGATCCAGAGGGGAGGACGCAGATCCAGCAGGAGGATTCAGATCTGAAGAGTGGGGACGCTGATCCAGCTGACCAAGGCAGAGAGGACGCAGATCTGGAGAGATAGTAGCAGATCTAGCCTTGGGGGACGCAGATCTGAGGAGATATTGGCAGATCTAGCCTTGAGGGACGCAGATCTGAGGAGATATTGGCAGATCTAGCCTTGAAGGACGCAGATCTGAGGAGATATTGGCAGATCCAGCCTTGGAGGACGCAGATCTGAGGAGATATTGGCAGATCCAGCCTTGGAGGACGCAGATCTGGAGAGATAGTAGCAGATCTAGCCTTGGAGGACGCAGATCTGGAGTGATAGGACGCAGATCTGGGCAGGGAGGACTTAGATCCAGCAGATCTGGGCAGAGAGGACGCATATCCAGTCAGGGAGGACGCTGATCTGATGAGCAGGGTCTTGTGTGTGGGGTTTGGCAGCGTTTTTCAGTGTTACCAGCCTTGAGGAGTGATCATCTCATCTGGAGGATTTGTGGCCAGCGTTTCCTCTGTCTTCTGCGCTGTCACTAGCAGAGACATCGTTTTCACTGCAGCTCTTCTTTGCAGATACTTCAGCCAGCTAGGACGCTGCCCTTATTTGCAGCCATTATTTGTTCTGAGAGGGTCTCCACTTGCCTAGGGCAAGGATAGGTGCACTCATTCTGATTATCTTGTACTCCTCTATATGTATTCTCAGATTAATAAAATGGCTTAGTTTTTGGCATTCTATGTGTACTTGTTCCATGATCTGGTTCCAGCATTGTATTTTGTATATCTGTCTGGCATATTTCTGTGTATTACTGGTTATTTCCCTTTGGGGATATTACAGTGGTATCAGAGCATAGATCTGGCTCAGCCTGTGGTGCTAGCAGTCTATGACGCCCGGGGATAACCCCTACATCTATCGGAAGGAACGTAGAGAAGCTGAGGATAGGTGGAAGTTTCCTTTCGGGGGAAGTGATTCTGATCAGGAGCCACCTGAGACAGATTCAGAGGCAGAGCAGCCTGAGAAGGGCCCAGAACAGCGTAACCCAATGGCAGATGATGATGTGAGGTTTAAAGAGGCGGTCCTCCGTCACATGCAGGAGACGTCACAGAGGATGCAGGAGACGTCACAAAGGCTCTTGGCCATGGAGATCAGTCAGAGAGAACCCCCTAGAGTTTTTCAGGTCGGTGAAGGATCGGGTATGTCTCGCCACATACCAGTGCACGATGCTATCCCCATTGTGACAGCTCAGCGATCCACTATGCCCACATTCCTGCCAGAAGACACAGGGACAGTAGTGCGGGGAGGTGCACAGAGGGACAATCCAGCACCCACGCGACCCACCATGCCTACCTTCCTGGTAGAGGACGAGGGGTCGACAGCACCGAGAGATGTGAGTCCAGCTCGATGGGTAGCCGTTTTTGCAGAGTGGCAGGGCTTAGGACAGGCATTCATGGATACTCTCCCCTTCGAGCGCTATCTCCAGTATCGATGCGGCATCAAACCCCCTGAGCAGCACCAGCACAAGGGGCACGGATACCACCGTGATGACCACCGTGCGGCTAGTAGATTCCATTTGCCTATGTTTGATGGTTCATCGAAGAATTCGGCAAAGTCCTGGGTGGAGAAGCTGGACATCTATTTCCAGCTTAACCAGATGTCGGAGACGGAGGCCATTAAGATGGCTACATTGCATTTAGAGGGTGAGGCTCAGGACTGGTGGTTTCATGGGATGGCGACACTCGGGCATTCCACAGTGACGACATATGTCGAGTTTACCAGGAGGGTGGTAGAACGTTTTGACAGGAGGGATCCGGAGCAGCATTTTGTTGAGCTGACCAAGCTCAAACAGACTGGGAGTGCAGAGGCATACATTTCAGATTTCTTGAGGGTTTCAGTGATGGTACCTGACTTATCGACAACTCGGATGGTCTATATGTTTGTGGAGGGGCTGTCAGAGCCACTTCGTGGCCTAGTCTGGTCGAACAAACCGGCTACACTGCAGGATGCCATCAGTAGGACTCGAGACTTACAGGATGTCTTGCCCAGGACTCGGCCACCTTATCCCCAGAGACAGGCTTTCCAGCCTAAGGGTAAGGACACGAGGGCTCCGCCTCCCAAGGCGAATCCGGGACGAGGGCAAATGGATGATGAGGCCAGGAGAGAGCTAAGGCGGAAGCGATTATGCTTCTCTTGCCAGGAGCCGTGGGCACCAGGACACAAATGTGCGGCAGGGAAGGCACATTTCATAGAGGTCTTCTCCAAGAGCAGCGGAGAAGAGGATGAGGAGGATGATGAGGAGGCAGGAGTATGTTATGCAGCGCAGAGTACCTTACCACCTCCACCACCCGATGCAGGTGGGGCATCATTCGCACCTACTGGGGGAGCTCTAGCAGCATTGCGAGGAGTCCCCAAGTATTTGACCTTGCGCGTACGGGGGACAGTGCGCGGACAGCGGGTTTCGGTCTTAGTCGATAGTGGGGCCACCCACAACTTCATTGATCCCCAGATGGTTGAGCGGAGAGGCATACCGACGGAGGGCTTTGATGGGTTTTCTGTTTTGGTACCAGGAGATCAGACCATGGCATGTGCTCGATATGTACCCGAATTATCAGTGACGATGGGCACTTATACATTGACCGATCACTTCTTTGTGGTGGACATCCCGGACACCAATGTGATATTGGGAGTTCAGTGGCTTATTACCTTGGGGAAGGTCACAACGGATTGGAAGGCCCTAGAGATGGAGTGGGATGATCCCAAGACGGGGAAGCATGAGAAGATACGAGGGCAGAACACATATCCACCCCAGACAGTATCGGCACACAGCATGGAGGCGACTTTCCGCAAGGGAGATATAGAGTGGGCGGTAGAGTTGCGGGCTTCAGAGGCAGTAGATACAGGGCGGACGGTGCACCTTGATCTACAGGCTATTCTCGACAGATATGCAGTAGTTTTTGGGGACATTCCGCCAGGACAGCCACCGGATCGGGGGTTTGAGCACACGATCGAGCTTGAGCAGGGGATACAGGCTGTGATTACCACACCATATAGGCATCCCAAGGCCTATCGGGATGAGATAGAGCGAGCCATTCATGAGTTGTTGGCCCTTGGTCACATTCGGCCTAGCACTAGCCCTTTTGCTTCTTCAGTAGTGCTGGTGAAGAAGAAGGACGGCACATTACGCATGTGCATTGACTACCGGGCTCTGAACAAGAAGACCCTGAAGAACAGGTACCCCATTCCCAGGATCGACGAGCTGATGGATGAGTTGAGAGGAGCACGGTTCTTCTCAAAGATTGATTTGAGATCCGGGTACCATCAGATACGCATGAGGGAACAGGACATTCCCAAGACCGCTTTCAGGTGTCATTATGGGCACTTTGAGTTTCTGGTCATGCCATTTGGGTTGACCAATGCACCTGCTACTTTCCAGTCTTGTATGAACCACATTTTCAGGGATCATCTGCGAAAGTTTGTGCTGGTTTTCTTTGATGATATCCTTATATACAGCAGGACTTGGGAGGAGCATCTCCAGCATATTGAGACGGTCTTGCACATTTTGGAGGAGCAGCAGTTCTATGCCAAGCTCTCCAAGTGTGAGTTTGGGTTGACGGAGATGCTGTATCTGGGACACATTATAGGAGTGGACGGAGTGAGAGTCAACGAGGAGAAAATCCGGGCTATCAGGGACTGGCCAGAGCCACGGAATGTGACAGAACTTCGAGGGTTTATTGGTATCTGCACCTACTACAGGAAGTTCGTCAAGGGCTTCTCTCAGCTTGCTGCACCCCTCACGGATCTGACGAGGAAGGGGGCATTCAGTTGGTCGGACATAGCACAGCGAGCTTTTGACAAGCTCAAGGAGGTGATGAGCAGTTGTCCCGTATTAGCGTTGCCAGATTTTACGCAACCCTTTTTCCTAGAGTGCGATGCATCAGGAGAGGGGATTGGTGCAGTTTTGATGCAGGACGGTCATCCGATTGCTTTCGAGAGCCGGAAGCTCCTTCCACACGAGAGGCTATATCCCATATACGACAAGGAGATGCTGGCCATCATGCATGCATTGGCCAAATTTCGGCAGTACCTGGTAGGTGGCAGATTCAGGGTGAGGACAGATCATAACAGCCTGAGGTACTTTCTGGAGCAGAAGCAGTTGCAGGAGAGACAGCAGAAGTGGATCAGCAAGATCCAGGCTTACGACTTTGACATAGAGTATGTCAAGGGAAAGAATAACGTGGTAGCTGATGCCCTTTCTCGTAGACCGGCCACGTTATCACTCATGAGCCTGGACGCTGACTGGAAGGCTCGACTACTGGTTGAGTACTCCAAAGATAGATTTGCATGCGAGGTTCTGGATGGGCAGGTAGCAGATAGCAGATACAGGGTGGCCGATGAGGTCATCTATTACAGGGACAGGATCTTCTTGACTGAGGGATCTCAGCTCAAGGAGAAGATACTCCGGGCTTCACATGATTCACCATTGGCGGGCCATCAGGGGTTCACCAAGATGTACAGGGCCATCCGGGAGAGATTTGCATGGAAGGGCCTCAAGGAGGACGTACTCCAGCATGTCAGGGAGTGCGAGGTTTGCCAGCGGAACAAGGGGGAGATGAGTCATCCCGCGGGGTTGTTGCAACCTCTTCCCATTCCGGAGGGGAAGTGGGAGAACATTTCGATGGACTTCATCACAGGGTTGCCCACAGTGCAGGGCAAAGATTGCATCTTCGTGGTGGTTGACAGGCTAACGAAGTATGCTCACTTTTTCGCCATTTCAACACATCACACAGCGGCACAGGTGGCAGAGTTGTTTTTCAGGGAGGTTTTCAGATTGCATGGTCTACCCAAGACCATCGTCAGCGACAGGGACAGCCGTTTTATGGGCGGATTCTGGCAGGAGCTCTTCCGACTAGTGGGGACAGAATTGACACCGAGCACTAGTTATCATCCACAAACAGACGGGCAGACGGAGATAGTTAACAAGTGGCTGGAGGGCTACTTGCGTAACTACGTCAGTGGGCAGCAGAGAGCATGGCTGAAATGGCTACATTTGGGCGAGTACTGCTACAACACAACCCACCATATGTCCATCGGTATGACACCTTTCTATGCTTTGTATGGATATCATTCCCTATCTTTTGTGGACATGATGTTTGGTGTTAGCAGGGCTCCTAGAGCCAAGTTATGGATCCAAGAGAGCCAAGACATCCTCCGGGCTCTCAAGGACAACATAGCCACAGCACAGAATCAGCAGAAGTTGTATGCTGATAAGGGTCGGGTGGAGAGACACTTTGAGGTAGGGGACCTGGTCTACCTACGGCTACAGCCATACCGACAGTCTTCACTCAAGCAGAAAGGGGCGGAGAAGCTAAAGCCTCGTTTTTATGGACCATACAGGGTGATACGCAGGATCGGGCAGGTTGCGTATGAGTTGGAGCTGCCCCAAGGCAGCCGGATTCATAACATCTTTCATGTATCATGCCTGAAAAAGGCACTGGGCCAGCATGTGACAGTCACCGGGGAGCTACCGCCTACGGATGATGAGGGGCACTTGGTGTTACAGCCGGAGGCCATTATTGACACCAGGGAGAGACAGCTGCGTAGCAGGAAGATCAGAGAGTTCTTGGTGAGATGGAAGAATTTGCCGGATGAGGATGCCACTTGGGAGGATGAGAGGATCTTACAGCATCCATCACTTCAGTTGCTTGAGGACAAGCAACGTTTTGCCGGGGGAGACTGTAATATTCCCAATTAGCTTTGCTAATTGGAATATTTCATTTTTGTATAATTTTGCCGCTTTAGCTAGAAATAATAAATAAAGTGAGAAATAAGAGGGGTTACCTCACTTTAGTCACCTCACTTTATAAAATAAAGTGTTTTCCTAGTTGATTGACGTTATAACTTAGAGAGGGGGCCTTGGGGGTCCACATGAGTATGAAGGGGAGGCATCAGGTTGTTAAGAAGCTAGTAGAAGATGAAGATATGGCTGATTTGTTAATGTGAAGCTTGCTGCCTTACTTTGATTGATTTGTGACTCATTGCATCTCCTTGGAGAGACTCAAGCACTTCAGTCAAGAAGTTATCAACAATTTTCGAAACCCAAATTTTAGAAGATATTATTTTTAATACCAAAATACTATAATACTATAAAATATAGGTGCAATAAACTATTATTTTGATCAACAAGACTCTAAATAAGCATTAATTTGCATCCATTTATATAATTAGTTAAACTAAATTATATAGTTGATAATAGGATAGTAGAATATATTATAGGGTACTTTCAGAATGAAATACATTTTGTTCATTCATTGGAAAGCTTCACAAACCACTGTGATAATAGAGTTCTCAGCGCTAATACAATTATTTTGTCGATCTGTGCATATATTTCTCAATATCCCCTTCCCATATGGGAAAGGAGTGGACTAGTCACTTACCTCACAAGGTCCTTATGGAGTTGTTGTTCCAGGCCACACGTGCACACCATTTTACCAACAAGACAATTTAGTAGACAACTCGACAAGGCCTTGGAGCTGGGTGCCCCCAAATCCACACAGCCAACCATCCATCAGGAGAATTTTTCCATGCCTGGATGTTAGGAGAGCTTGCTCAAATTTGGGCTTCCCACAAGGATCATACTGTAGAGCCCTATCAGTCCCAGACACACTCCAAAGGACATCATCCACTAGTCCAAAAAAAATTTTGCGGTCATTGAGGACTCTAGCAGGGAGACCCCCCTTGATCTAATTGCTCGTCCTCACCTGTCAGCACTAGCATACCATGACTAGTTCAAACTAAAGTTCCTTTGGTCCTCAGATATCATACATATTATCTTTTTCTTGTAATTACTTTATCTCCACTCCGAGTCATGTACTTTCTTATCTTCTCTTGTTGTTCTGCTTCTAGCACAATTAAAAATCTGTTTTGATATGATTTTTAGCATCTTTATAGTCCACACTTCCACACTTCCACATTGTATTTTGGCTAGTGATGTACTCTTATAATCCCATTGACCTAACATTTTCCCCAAGGAAAACCTTGTGGGGAAACCCAAGAGATGCTTCCTCATGTTTGTGGATGGCATCCCTAGTAACCCTGTTCGCTAAAGTCATAGACTAGTGTGCCTAACCAGGAGGGTTGAACTAGGCAGATGCCCAACAACATGAAAAAAAACCAGTTGAGCTAACCCTTGGTCTTCCCATTGACATACTCCTTTGATCATTTGCTGGACATTAATAAACTTATATTATCAAACTTTGGTTTTTACAAATACTGCAACAAAAAAGGTGGTTTGACAAACAATGCAACAAATCAGAACTCATATTTTAATAATTTAGACGATAAGAGGTATTCCAAAAATCATTGACAAAGACAGCCATGCTTTTATCTAGATTTGCATTTGAAAAAATTGTCAACTTATCTGTTATATTGTCAACTTGAAATGTGAAATCCAGATATGAAAACTAGATATGAAAGTATTTCAAAAATCACCTCTTGGGTATTAAAATAAGAATGGAGCTGTACAGGATGGCATCAAGGCCAATGAGAAAAATTACAATTAATT
>JAXQQM020088367.1:0-33448 GCA_034641835.2 Pinus albicaulis
TCATCATTATATTGTTGGAAATATGATGCAGAGTGTTGTCCTTGATGGCAACCCACTGAATGAAGATGAAGACATGTGACAGTTGACATGTGTTGTCCTTGATGGCAATACATCTGATGAAGATATGCTTGACTTGATGGACTTGGTAAACGATGTAAATATGATGTGATATGATGTTAGTTAGCAATATGATGCTAAGTGTTGTCCTTGAAAGGAAACTCACTTGATGAAGAAGATGGAAAATTACTTGATGAAGTTGTGCTTGATAGAATATGTTCTTGATGAAGTAAATCTGATGTATCTGCAGTGTGTACAGAAGGCAGTGAATAAAAGAAGTCAGCAAGTGCTAAATCTATGATGAAAAAGAGTATGTCTCTTGGTATACGCGGATTGGCCTAGGGGAATTCGCGTATGCACGTGGAAAAGATCGTGCCAAGTCGCGTATGGGCTAAAGCGCTCAAAAAGTGCAAAACCAAGGGTAACCACCATGGTATTAACCCATGGTATTGGGTAATGATCCGCCTAATTGACCACGTCCAGGTAGTTTTGGGCTTATGGTATTGTTTTGGTCCATGGTATTGAAAAAGGGGCTCATGGTATTGAAAAAGGATAAACCTATATAAGGAGAAGAAATTCATTGTGCAATATATGATAGTGCGAGCAAGATGTATGAGCTTGAATGAATACTTCTCTGTGAAGTATATCTGTATGGAAAGGGTAAAGGTTTGTTAATAGATCTGAATCTATGATGCACTTATGAAGAAATGATGAAGCGGGACTTCTAGATCTGAAATGTACTTGTATTTGCTGAATGCGACATGGAGTGACTAGATCGTGATGGGCAAACATCGGGCGAACATGCTACGAGTAAAGGGTAAATACGGGCGAATGTACGATCTGATGAAGTATGCTACTCTGTAATGATTGAAAATCTATACGCTACTTCGCCGCGGAGGAAGCGCGTATATACGCGGCTTCAGCGAAGAGAAAGCGCGTATGCGCAATAAAATATACACTGAGGTATACGCTGGTTTGTGTGGACGGAAGCGCGTATATACGCGACATCAGTGAAGTGAAAGCGCGTATACAAACTAGGGTTTGCTGAAGCAAGGGGTATGAAATATCTGATCTGTTCTGCTGTGTTTCTGCTATCTGATCTGTGTTGATATGTATCTGTTGGTGATGTATGATTGAAGTTAAAAGTATGGAAAGGGTCCAGTGTGAAAATATGATGAAATGTGGCCTGCAAGTGTTGTTCTATTAAAGTTGTTGGATCCAGTGTGAAAATTGATGAAACGTGGTCCAAGGTGGTGCTGAAGGTTGTAGCCTTCAGTCAGGGGGTTGTAGCTCCCTTCCAGGTGAGGCTGGTAAACGAGATCGAGGGGTCGTAGCTCCCTTCCAGGTGAGGCTGGTAAACGAGATCGGGGGGTCGTAGCTCCCTTCCAGGAGAGGCTGGTAAACGAGTCAGGGGGTTGGAGCTCCCTTCCAGGAGAGGGTGGTAAACGAGCGCAGGTGGGTGCCTACGTGCTGGTCAAGTCTGCGCCAGCACATATGTTGTAAGATGTTTTCTCTATAATAAAATATTGAAGGCTGAGCAACTGCAGCGGTGGTTTTCTCCCAATTTGGGTTTCCACCTAAAAATCCTGGTGTTCATGTGTGATGCTTTGTGTGATGGTTTATTCTGTTCTTACTGCACCTGTTTACTGCTTATTGAATATCTGATGAATAAATGATGGAATAGTTTAAGTGAAGATTTAATGACATATCTAAATCTCTGTGTATACGCTAGTTTCATAAAGGGGATTCGTGTATATACGCTAGTTTACTGAAGTAAAGTAGCGTATGGGTTTTAAGGAATGAAAAAGTAAAAAGTTTGAATGGCATGCGATAAATACGATTCCTTCCCACTCTGATGTACCCAACAATTGGTATGGGCGCGGTCCATACTGCGACTTGATCGCAGAAGGAGATCATTAAATGGGGAAGTCAAGAAGGAGTGATGTCTATAAAATACACTCTATTCAATGGAAAGCAATCTAGATATTACGGAAGGTACGAACAAAAGCATATACTGCAAAGTCTTGGTGCAGATGTATGAGTATCATTAAGAAGGTTATCAATACCCGACAAATATTCCTACTGATGCAGCTGAAAGAAAGAAGTATGAAATTAATGCCAAAGCGGTGAATGTCTTATTGGGAAGCATGTCTGAATCAGAATTTGCTAAAGTGATGCAGCTACATTCAGCAAAAGAAATATGGGACAAAATCATTCTAAGCTATGAAGGAGACACAAAGGTAAAGAGTGCAAAACTCCAAACTCTTAGAATTGAATATGAAAATTTGAAGATGCATAGTGATGAAAGTGTTGCCAGTTTCTTTCTTCGTCTAGATGATATTGTAAATCGGATGAGAAATTTGGGTGAAACCATGGCTGATACTACTCTGATAGAAAAGGTCTTAAGATCTTTGACTTCAAAATTTGACTCTAAAGTTTCAGCTATTGAAGAAAGGCAAGATCTGCAATCACTTACTATTGTTCAATTACATGGTACTCTGACTGCTTTTGAAATGAGACAAGGAGGTCCTTCTCAAGTAAGAGAAGTTGCTTTTAAGGCATCTACAAAAGGAAAGGAAAAGGAAGTTGTGAAAGAATCCAGCTATATATCCGATGAAGAAGAAGCGAATTTCGTGAGAAAGCTCCAACTAGGTACTGGAAGATTCAAAGGTAAGCTTCCCTTCAAATGGTTTGAGTGTGGAAAAGTTGGTCATTATGCTGCTAAATGTCCTTATAGAGAAAAGCATGGTAAAGAGAAACAATTTGAGAAGAGAAAGAGTTATTATGAAAAAGAAGATGATGATGAAGTGTCCAGTGAAGATGAAGAAGATTCTGACCAAGATCTGAAAGTGCTCATGGCTAAGAAGCAAAAGAAGAAGGTTACTCGAGAAAAGGAGATACCTCAGAAATCATGTATAGCAAAAATTGAAGAAGATGAAACAGATTCTGACAAATATCTACAAGCACTCATGGCAAAGAAGAAAAAGGAGAAGGCCACTTGTAATACTCTTCTTTGTGCAAACAATAGTAAAGATAGTGAAAGTAAAGTTGTGGATTTAGAAGAAGCTCTCAAGATTAAAGAAGAAGAACTACAAAGTTCATACAATAAGCAAGAAACTATCTATAAAGAGATGATCTCACAAATGAAAGATCAAATAGAAATGCTGAATGAACAGATGGACAAGTATCAAAGGTTTCACACTTATGCATCCAGTCGAATTAAAGATCTAGAAGCAGATTTTGAAAAATCAAGCAAGAAGAATGAAGGACTTGAAGCTGCAATCATTTGTCTTCAGGAAGATTTAGAAGCATCAAGTAAGAAAAATAAGGAACCGCTACAATCATTTGAAAAGGAAGGCCTTGAAGCAGAAATCATCTCTCTCAAAGAAGATATGGAAAAATCAAATAAGAAGAATGAAGAGCTGCAACAAACATGTGAAGAAAATGAAGATTGGTTGAAAGAAGAGATTCTAAATCTGAAGGATCAAGTAGAAGATGGAAGAAGGAAAGAAGAAAGCATGACAAAGCAATGTCAAGCCTTGGAGGTTGAGGTAAACATTCTCAAAGGTAAATTAGAAGAAAGGGTTAAACTTTTGAGGTTTCATGATAGTACTAATATTTTGGACAATATTCTGAGTAATCAAAGGTCTCCTGCTATCAAACTTGGTCTTGGTTTCCATGAAACTGTTAAAGGAGAATCTAGCTCTCAAGGAGGTGCTAAAGAATCAAAGGACATCAATGCAAAATCTGAAGTGTTGAAAGAGTCAAAAGATCAACCAACAATCATGAATTCTCAAAGGAATTCATTCAAGAACATTGAATGTTTTAAATGTCATAACTATGGGCATGTTGCAACAAATTGCAGAAGCAGGAAAATTCAGCCACAAACAAACAGGTACTTTGGTAGCTTCAAGGGATATTGTTTCTCATGTAACAAGTATGGACATAAAGCAGCTGATTGTAAAAGGAGAAAGCTTAGAAATACTCATGCTTATTTCTCTGGACACATAAGATGTTATTCTTGCAACAAGTATGGACATGTAGAAAAGGAATGCAGGTTGAACAGATATGAGAAATTGGATAACTTCCAGCACACAAATAGAAAGTTTAAACAAGTCTGGAAAAGGATGGAGGGATGGAATAAGAATCAATCTAGAGAAGAAAAGGATACTTTTGTGGATGCTCTAGAAGACAATTATTTTCTTGAAGAAAACACTCAGTTCAAGGACCGATCAGAAATGTAGGGAATTCTGACCCTACTGCAGTCATCCGCTTCTGAAGCTGACCTTTCTTATTGACTGCAGGAATAATGTGAGATACATTATAAGATCTAGTAATGTATCATCACAGGGGGAGCAATGTATGATGTCTCTCATGGTTTATTTAATTATTCTGGTTATATGTATTTCTGACAGTGCATCTGGTGTGAAGAAAAGACAGGAACAGAAGGTAAATTTGCAGGGGGAGATAAAGGAATGTGAAAAATTTCTATGTTTCACTTTCCATACGCGGGTTATATTCACCAAAGTCGCGTATACACGCGAGTTCCAGCTGACATAGCCGCGTATGCATTGATGATAAGGAAATTTATCTGATAACTGAAGATCTGGAGCAGAGGTCCAGGGGCAGCATCAGTCTGACTGCTGATGATTGCACTGTTAGCATCATTCTGGTTATACTCTTGATAATGAAATGATACATGGGTTATTGTGTTGAAGATTATGGATGAAGCCTGGTTACTTTATGATGAAGAGCATTCATTGTTGAAATGAAAGTCTTATAATTCAGAGATGAGGACAGATCATGTAGAGATTTTTGCTGATGATTTGTTGTTGAAGGTGTCTCAGATTGCACAAGTTAAGGAAGAAGCACTGGTTTAGGGGGAGTAGCAGGTTGAATTCTAATGGTTTCATTGTTGAAAATATGACTGCTTATTCTTTGGTCTTGGTGATACTCATGCTCAAATGATGATGATTTGGTACATGGATTATTATGATGAGATTTTGAGCCCTGATTGCTTTGTGTGGATGAGTTGGATATCGTTTGTTTCAGATCATATAGAGTTTGGTTGCTATGGTTGAGATCTTTTGCTTACATATGTTACTTCATGTTACATCTTGAAGATCATGGTGATTTTGGACCACATGGATGATTGCTTGACACATATCTGAAGATGCTGTTCTGGTATGATAATGTTTTGGAAAGAATGTATTGATGCTGCAAAGGATCTGAAAGCTTGGTTACTAATGGGCTTATGCTACAACCATTGGATGACGCTTGAAGACACAACTACACTATTCTGTTATATCTGTAGTCCAGGGAAGCAGTCAAATATCTCATAAAGAAGTTGAACATTGTCTTTTCCTCATAGAGAATCAGATCTGCATAAATCTTAGAAGATGGCTTGGGATACACGGGTTTCCTGAAACACAGTCGCGTATGTACGCGAGTTCCTGCACATAAACCCGCGTATGTTTGGTTGCTGACAATTTTTTTGGATGGTTCAGCATTCTTCAGCACTGCTGCAGTGCTGTTATCTCTGATACTGTTTGGTATCTCTGGTGGTGTTCCAGTTCTCATAACTCTGTTTCTAATGTTTTGATGAAGATGCCTTGATGATTTGTTGGTGAAAATGTTCAGGATGCACAAACTAAGGGGGAGCCTTAGTCATATGAAAAGGATGCATGGATGCACAGATTCAGGGGGAGCATTAGCTTTGCTGAGTATAATGCATTATTGGCATTATGATGGTTCTGAAATATGTTCTCTTTCTTGAGGAATTTCTGGTGTTGGTCATAAATGGTCATTTTTGTAGTTTGATGAAAAGGTCATGTTGAGACCCATGATGTAAAATTGTAATATTCAGTCATGTAAGGACTTGTCAAATTTGTAAACCCACTTGGTTGGGTAGCTGAGTCAAATTTTGTAAAACCCACTTGGTTGGGTAGCTGAGTCAAAATGTGTAAACCCACTTGGTTGGGTACTTGAGTCTCATATGTAAATCCACTTGGTTGGATATTTGATGTAAGTATGAGTCTTTGGTGATAGGAAGAGTCATGTACTTTATTGAAAAATATGTTTAAAGATTCAGCATGAACTCAGGGGGAGCTTGGCTACTTCAGCACACATCAGATCTACAGAACGCTTCTTCTATATGAGGAGAAAAGGGGGTGAGTGCGTTGGTTTTGATCCGCCCGTTGCCCTTGATGTCAAAGGAGGAGAGTGTGTATATGGGGTTTTGAATGAAGAGACAGAATGATGTCACATATTTGGGAGAGTAACATTGGTTTTTCCCTTTGCCCTTGATGTCAAAGGGGGAGAGTGAAATGGTGTTTGAATGCAGATAATGGTGTCAAAGAATTGGGAGAGTGACATGGTGTCACTGTACTTATCTGTTGTGGTAACCAAACACCATCATGGTTGCCATCAAGTCCAAAGGGGGAGATTGTTGGAAATATGATGCAGAGTGCTGTCCTTGATGGCAACCCACTGAATGAAGATGAAGACATGTGACAGTTGATATGTGTTGTCCTTGATGGCAATACACCTGATGAAGTTATGCTTGACTTGATGGACTTGGTAAACGATGTAAATATGATGTGATATGATGTTAGTTAGCAATATGATGCTAAGTGTTGTCCTTGAAAGGCAACTCACTTGATGAAGAAGATGGCAAATTACTTGATGAAGTTGTGCTTGATAGAATATGTTCTTGATGAAGTAAATCTGATGTATCTGCAGTGTGTACAGAAGGCAGTGAAGAAAAGAAGTCAGCAAGTGCTAAATCTATGATGAAAAAGAGTATGTCTCTTGGTATACGCGGATTGGCCTAGGGGAAGTCGCGTATGCACGCGGAAAGGAACGTTCCAAGTCGCGTATGGGCTAAAGCGCTCAAAAAGTGCAAAACCAAGGGTAACCACCATGGTATTGACCCATTGTATTGGGTAATGATCCCCCTAATTGACCCCGTCCAGGTAGTTTTGGGCTTATGGTATTGTTTTGGTCCATGGTATTGAAAAAGGGGCTCATGGTATTGAAAAAGGATAAACCTATATAAGGAGAAGAAATTCATTGTGCAATATATGATAGTGAGAGCAAGATGTATGAGCTTGAATGAATACTTCTCTGTGAAGTATATCTATATGGAAAGGGTAAAGGTTTGTTAATAGATCTGAATCTATGATGCACTTATGAAGAAATGATGAAGCGGGACTTCTAGATCTGAAATGTACTTGTATTTGCTAGATCTGTTTATGGAGTGACTAGATCTGTGATGAGGCGAACATCTGGGCGAACATCTGTCTGAAGTAAAAGGGTAAATACGGGGCGAATGTACGATGCGTAGGTATCTTTATCTATAATGATTGAAGATCTATCGCTACTTCTCCGCGGAGCGCGTGCGTACGCGGCTTCAGCGAAGAAGAAAGCGCGTATGCGCAATAAAATATACCTTTGAGGTATACGGCTGACGGTGTGTGTGGAGAGAATGACAGATCTCACTGATCCGGTGATAAACGGGTTCACACAAACTGGGGTTTCTCCAGAAAGAGGTACATGAAATATCTGACCAATGCTACTCTGGTGTCTGTGTTGATATCTTCTCTATTGATGATATATTTAATATAAAAGTATACAGAAAAGAATTGATCTTGAAATACAGTGATTATTTGGCACCTGAATTTATATTTATTGAAGTGGTTGGATCCGGTGTGAAAATTGATGAAACGTGGTCCAAGGTGAGTAAGTGTATGTCGCCTCAGTCTGAGGTTATAACTCCTTCAGGAGGCTGGCACCAAAAAATCCAGTTAAACAAACTCCCCTTCCAGAAGAGGCTGGTAAAAAACAACGGGGTCAGGGGGCCATCGCTCCCACTTTCGGGGAGAGAGGCTGGTAAACGAGTCAGGGGGTCGTAGCTCCCTTCCGGGAGAGGCTGGTAAACGAGCGCAGGTGGGTGCCTGCGTGCTGGTCAAGTCTGCGCCAGCACATATGTTGTAAGATGTTTTCTCTATAATAAAATATTGAAGGGTGAGCAACTGCAGCGGTGGTTTTCTCCCGATTTGGGTTTCCACCTAAAAATCCTGGTGTTCATGTGTGATGCTTTGTGTGATGGTTTATTCTGTTCTTACTGCACCTGTTTACTGCTTATTGAATATCTGATGAATAAATGATGGAATGGTTTAAGTGAAGATTTAATGACATATCTAAATCTCTGTGTATACGCTAGTTTCATAAAGGGGATCCGCGTATATACGCTAGTTTACTGAAGTAAAGTAGCGTATGGGTTTTAAGGAATGAAAAAGTAAAAATTTTGAATATGCAGTAAATACTGATTCACCCCCCCCCTCTCAGTATTTTTCCCAACAATAGCCTCCTGACGATCCTTGTCCTTCCTTGTGAAGTTTCCATCCTTCTCCTCCTAGTATTTCATTAATTTCTTGATGAAGGACTCTCACCATTTCAGTTAAGTCAAGAAATGCTTTTCCGAACACTCTTTCTTCCTCCTTGGGATACATCTCTTCATGGATTTATCCTTCTCTTGAAGTCATGCTTATGGCTTCTTTTTCTTCTCTTTGAGGTGAAATTCAAGGTGGATATAGTGGCACTCTTTCTCTCCTTGGCTGAGGATTACTTTGAAATTTCACCAATTTAACTTATGCTCTCTTAATATTCAGCCTATGAATAATTAAAACACACAACAAATGTTGCCCCAGGATGGCTCTACACAGCTTGCAAGAGTCATTATGCAAACCGTTAAACAAATACTTTGCACAAAGATTAAATAGAGAAAATACTCTAGCTTAACTCAAGTTCAACCTAAGCTTCGATACCAACTTGATCTGAATGGAATGTATTAGTTTTGTTGTGCTAAGTATCTAAACATTAATTAAATTGTGTGCATAATGTTCACTGAATTTTGCAGGTGAAACAAATGGTTTTAACTTAGTTAAACATATTTTTATGTGAGGTTAAATCATGTAAATTAGATTATATAATACTATTCAGTAGTAAATAACAGAGAATAAATCATCACATATGACAATTCATAGAAATTTGATGAAGCATTTCACCCCTCCCGGGCTACATCTGTTGGTCCAGCTCCCCATGGAATGTCCCTCATATATTATTGCTCAAAAATGGTAATTACATGTGAATAAAATCCTCAAATGGCTATGATGTCTATAAAAACAGCTTCAGAATGGTTGAATTTATTGGGAATGACCATTCATTTGTAGAAAACAGAGAATGGATGCTCCAAACACTAAAAAAACTCTAGTGGCCCTTGTTTGGTCTCAATCTAGTCTCCTAAACTGAGCTCATTTAATTGTCAACCAGGATTTGTAAACTGCTGAGGTGAAGTGTACTGTATGTGCCTAGGTACTTGTTTCCTAATGCGTTGTGTGTAGTGTTTTGTGATGTTTTTGGTCTTTTGTGATGATTTATGATGTTTTTGGTCTTTTGGTGGTTTTATGTTCACAAGGAAAATGCCTAGAAAGCTGATGGAAATGAGCTGATGATTAAAAATAGAGTGCATCCTAATTGATGGATGACAAATGACAAATGCAATTGGAATACTAAAAATAGAATCAAATCTTAAACTATGACCAATCATAAACAAAGCTTGATAATGACTTTTAAGCAAATGATTCAAAACACAAACTAAACTTGTCAAATTCTTTCATCAAAGGCATTTGAGAGAGAGCTTGAAACATGGTCAACTAAGCATGCAAATCTTCCTAACTAATCAGTTTAAACAACTAACTTATAATGATGCAACATCTTGTCCTTGATTAGAGATTTGTTGAAGTATGTTTGGAGTAAAACATTGATATCATCATAAGATTTTCTACTTTAAAACTAATTCCTAACTCTATTCTGCAATTTAATTGAATGTCACAAAACCTTTACTCAAGAGTTATTGATTTCTTTTTCAAAGTAGTATTTTGAGGGAGAGCTCTGTTTATGAAATGATGAGGAAATTGCAGAGGTACTTCAGGCCTTAAAATGATGTTGTCTTCTGTTCATATGGTTATAGATCAATTATGGATTTTAGAACAAGAAGAGGTTTGTGAATAATGAAGGCTGTTTTGTTAATCCTAACAACTGAAGTAATCTATTGTGCAATGGATGACAATCTGAATATGAAGTGCAAGTGCAATGAGTTAATCTAAGAATGAACTTAAGATGCCACTAATCTAGAACAATGCTGAACTATAAGTCATCATCAAACTCGAAACAAAGTAACTGAACATGAGTTAAGTGCAATTAAACTCCGGAGTATCCTAACTATACTATCATGCATTATTCTATGAAATTATACAGTCTGTTTGTCCATCATTGTTGATATTTTGGAAGAGTTAGAACAATTCTGACTGTGTAATTGAGTGCAAATGCAAATGTAAAGGCTGAAAGCAATGAAAAACTAAGACATCATATCCATATCCCACTCATCATTATGATATTTTGGACAAGCGTTTAAGAGAAAGAACAGAGATGGTACTTAGTGCAAACACACAACTAAATCATTCATTATCACGGTCATGTCTTGGACTCCTTAAGAATTTATTGGAAGAGTTTCTTCTTGTGGAAGAGTGATTAGAACAAGTGTAACTGTGATAGTGAACAACAAAAATTACAACTAAATCCTACAGTACTATAGCCATTTCCCATTCATCATTATAATCTTTTGGAAGAGCTTTCTTCTTGTGGAAGAGTTAGAATGAGTACAACTACAATAGCTAATTAAAAACAACTATGAATTCAACTTCTAATCCTACAATACTATAGTCATTTCCCATTCATCATTATAGTATTTTGGAAGAGCTTCTTCTTGTGGAAGAGTTAGAATGAGTACAACTACAGTAGCTAATTAAAACAACTATTAATTCAAATTCAAAACGTAAAGGTAGCTAGAAGACTTATCTAATTTACGCAAAATAAATCCGTGCAAGAGGCAGGGGCCCTCTACCACCTGACGGAATTCAACTCCAAATTAAATCACGCTTTCAAAACAACACTTTCTGCTCCATTAAAGATGAAAGAACTTGAACATAGCACTCTGCGTCTTCAGAAATGTAGCACAGAATCTAAACAAAATCTAGCATAAAATCTAACATCAAATCTAACCTAGCTCTCGGTTTCCCAAGTGTTTATATAACAAATGTAAATAACAAGATTTGCAACAATTCAGGAACACTGTCTTTCCTTATCGGAATCACATTAGGACTCTTGAAGTGGCTGCGTGAAAAGGAAAATACATCTGGACTGAGACAGTCCTAATAGAAGTCTTCCTTCCTAAATGTGTTCCCACGTTCCAAAACCATACCCATAATTCGTTTCTTCCTCCATGATGAGCAACGAACCATGTAGACATGACGTGGATTATGCCCATATGCGGTTTGTATTGAGAGGCCACCTGGAACATACTCAAACGTGAAGACAGCTGCAGAATCGCCGGTTAGCTATGGAATGTCTGCATTCTGCAGCTAGTTCCGGTCAAAATGCTTTACAATGGCAAAAATCACAAAACTTAGCAAGTCAGTCATGTAAATCATTCTAGAAGTAATTTTAACTATATTCATTGATCAATTGGGTCTAGGATGACAATGGACAAAGGAAAATGAGGTAAAATGGAATGAAGGAAAGCACAATTTTGAGGCTCAACATACCCCCACTGTTGTCTCTTTGCATGTCCTCATGCAAATTATCCTATGAACTCAGAGGCTTCTGCAAGGACATCTAATCCTCTTCTTCTCCTTTGTCTGGAAGCTAGAGATCTTCTGGGTTTTCTGATAACAAGTTTGAACCTTAGGTTGGTGAGTGCCCTGATTAGTTTCTTGTTCCTTTTCTTCAACTTCCCATTGGTCTTTTCCACTTTGTTTATATGGAGGGATAAGGTTGAGTTCATATCAGTTTTGAGCTTGACTTGATCCTTGAGAATTTAATTCTCATTTTTTATGTGTCTATTCAGTAATTCCAACTCATACCTATCCCTTCTTAATATATCTATTTCAGACAGTGGAGGACTGGGGGTTCTCTCTCTGCTTTCTGAAGCTCTCCTCTCCAAAGTTTCCACATAGTCATAAATTTCTTGTTGAGCAGGGTCAATTTCAGGAGTTCCTTCATAAAAATCCTCTTCAACATCTTCTTCCATGGATGTTTCCTCATCTTCTATATCAATCACCCCTGTTTGTTTGATTTGAGTTTTCTTTAGATTTCCCTTTAGTCTGTGGCTTCTCCTTGGCTGAGAGGATCCCTCTCCTTTCTCTGTGGCAGATTTCTTAATTACCTTCTCTTTCTTAAGTTGCCTCTTGATTTGGGTCAAATTCTCTAAAATGATTTCCTCACTGCTCTCTTGGACTGTTTTGTCAATTTCAACTTTTGAAGCCCTCCATTTCCTACTTCTCTTTGTAGGCTGTGGTTCCAGTGAGGGTTCTTTTGGCTCTTCAAAATGATTTCTTATCAAGAAATCGTCCCATGTATCATTTGTTTTAGCTAGATGATGTTCAATCAGAATTTTGACCAAACCATGATGATATAGGGTTGTCTCTAAAAATTGAACCCTTCTTTGAACACAGGAAGCCATCTTCTTCAGACTTTGAAGCGAGAAATATGGTAGGTTTAAGTATTCCCCCAGAAAATGCATTATCAGTCTAATGTGGTAGACATAAAATGTTCCATATCTACCCTCACATGTAATAAATTTTTGTAGAAGAAGTATTATGTTTCTCCATTTATTTTTCAATGCAGAACTGGGAATTCCTTTCTTAAATACAGTGACATCCATACCTGGTGATTTTAAAATTTGTTTCCAGGATTCATTGTGGAATTCTCTATTTTTGAACCATCTCTCTCCAGTTCTGAGCAACCCTGTAGCCTCTGCAATGAAAACTTCAGTGATAGTAAATTTGACATCTCCCACTTCAACTTCAGTTCCTTGAAATGATCTTGCAAATGTTTTAGTGTCTTCCTTGTGGAAGCCATTAAATTTCTCCAAAAATTGAAGCCATCCTATTTGTTGTAACATTTCTTTGCATTGAGGGTAGCCTTCTAAATATTTTGAACCCAGTGGTTCAGTCCTTATAATGAAACCCATGATTGCTTCTTCAATGTTCAAATTAACACTCTTCTACCCACAAAAACAATGACTTTCACCTTCGAATTAAAATGGCTTCAAGTTCTGAATGAAAATGGCTTCAAACTTTGGAATGACATACCTCTGATTGATAGTGGCAACAACTTCAAAACTTCGGGCTGATATGCCTCTGTTGACAATTGAACTTTGGACTGATATGTCTCTGTTTGACAGTGACAAATGGCTTCAACTTCTTCACTGTAATACCTCTGGCTCTTGGTAGAAAATGGTTTCGAATTTAACACTGCAACACCTCTGTCTCCTAGTGACAAAAGACTTCAAACTCCACACTGCTACACTTCTGTGTTTATAGTGAAAATGCTCAAACTCTTCGCACAGTGACACTTTGTCTGCCCATGGAATCAAATGGCTTCAAATTCTCACGCTGCTATACCTCTGAATTTACCCTTTTTCTCTTCTCTGAGTTCACAATGCTCAATGCTATTCAAACTGATATCCTTTGGCTCTGCTCTCGCTGATAAGAATATCTATGTCTACGGAATGAAATGCCGGCTACAGAATGGAGTGATGGCAGTGGTCACAGAATGAAGTAGTGGAGTGAGGTGGAGGGAAAGAATTAATGATTGAAGAGATGGCGGAGATTTTTACGACGGAAGAGGGAATCATCATTGAATGATTTGGTTAAGAGACGTGAAGAATTCAAATACCTCGACCATTTTAACCGCTTAAATGATGTCGGATATGGAATTTGAATTGAGAGGTTTTAATCCAAAGTCTGTGGAGGGTTTATTGGTCTTGATCAATAAAAATAATTAAAACAACCTTTTCGAACAATCCATAACTAAAACTATGCTAAAATTTAATGAAATTCCATTATAATTTAAACTTGCTACCTCTGCCTTTCATTTGATTTTTGTAGTCTTTGTCTTCTTGTTCACCTTTGGAAGAGTCTTCATAATTTTCTTGATGCTTTTGATTCATGGATACACTGGGTCATTTTGTTGCAATTCTAATGTCTGCTAATTGATGCCTTCAGAGTTTGTAGCTGCGGAAAGACTGTCTGGCTGCAGAAAGGCTGATCAGCTGCAGAATGTCTGTTGAGCTGTAGAATGTTCCTGTAGAGCATTTTAATCACGGAATGGAGTGTTTTTGGAATATAGGTGAAATGTTATATGGTATGAATGAAGATGGATGATGAGTTATGATATGTATGAAGTGAATGATGAAATGGAATGGATTCAGTTTATGAAATGGAGTGAAAGGACATAAGAACTGTACTGCAATTCATGACATGTTTTATTCACTTACAGCAAGACATCAAATTTTGTATTTTGACATGAAAATGAGATGGATGAAGGATGGAATGAGATGAATGATATATGGAATGAAGTGAAATATGAATTATGGAATGAAATGGAGTATGGATGAATAAGTGATTGGAGTGAAATGAAATGAGATGGATCATAAGCACTATGGATCTGAACTTATGATTTTTGTAACAGCTGCTTGTAAAAACAAAAATGGGAAAAGTTAGAGTGTCAGAGAGACTCTGATTTTCACCCTATCTTTTCTGTATAAACATGTCAATCAATGATTGGTTTTCATGTTTATACCTTTATTTATTTTTTTATTTTTCAAAAGAGAAATGCTTCAGAAAATTTAATCAAGTTGATGAAGAAGAGAAACTCTTCTTCATTAAATTCACATCATTGCTTTCTTGGAACTTCTTGACAAATTCTTCTCTTGAGAGTGGCTTGTGGTATAGCTTCAGTCTATGACCATTCACAAGAAAAGTGACCTCTTCTTTATCTATAGTTCTGATTTTTACTGCCCCATTATCAAAAATTCGAACAATTTCATATGGCCCAAGCCAATGTGTCTGAAATTTCCCTTGAAAATCCTTGAATTTTGAATCAAACAAGAGAGCCCAGTCACCCTCTTTGAATTTATTCTCTTTGATGTACTTGTCATGCCATCTAGCCCTTTGCTGTTGGACTAGACTTGTTTTCTGAACTGCATCTTGTCTGATCTCATCCAATTCATTAATTTGCTCCAGTCTATGCTTCTGTGCCTCCGTTAGATCAAGTCCTAGCTGAACTGCCATCTTGAAGGTTTTAATTTGGAACTCTATGGGAAACAAAACTTGCTTTCCATAAACAAGCTCATAAGGAGTATGGCCTGTTGTGTTTCTCCATGTAGTTCTATAGGCCCACAAGGCTTGAGGAAGCCTATCTACCCAATCTCTTCTATGTAAATGAACAGTCTTTGTTAGGATTCCTTCAATGACCTTATTAGTAGATTCCACTTGACCATTTGCTTGTGGATGATAGGGAGTAGATTTTCTATGCCTGATTTTGTACCTCTCCATCATTTTCTCCACTAGCCTTGATGTAAATTGAGCTCCTTGATCTGTAACAATTTCCCTTGGGACACCAAAACGAGTAAAAATATCCTCAAAAGAAAAGTAACTACAGATGATTCATTAGCAACAAGTAATGGTTTAGCTTCTACCCACTTAGTAACATAATCAGTGCAAACTAATATATATTTATTTTGTCTTGATGGAGGACTAATAGGTCCTACAAAATCCAAAGCCCATTTTTCAAAAGGTTCAATGTGTA
Organism: Pinus albicaulis; assembly: GCA_034641835.2. Classification (NCBI taxonomy): domain Eukaryota; kingdom Viridiplantae; phylum Streptophyta; class Pinopsida; order Pinales; family Pinaceae; genus Pinus; species Pinus albicaulis. The sequence goes on from JAXQQM020088367.1 coordinate 15,772, forward strand.
CCTAAGGTTGTAATGGCATCTCACCTGAAGGAGAAGGTTTCCCTACCCTTTGGCAACTGTCACACCTTTGGACATACTCCTTAGCATCTTTGAACAAGGATGGCCAATAATATCCTAAATTAAGGATCTTATAGGCTGTCCTCTTATCTGCAAAGTGTCCGCCACAAGGTTCATCATGACATGCCTTGAGAATTTCAGGCATCTCATCTTCACGAACACACCTTCTAATGATCAAATCTGAACCTGTCTTGTACAACTCATTAGCGACCCATGAATATCTTGCACTATCATTAATAATTTTTCTTTTATCCCTTGCATTCATAATTGAAGGAAATTTTCCTGAAACTAAATAATTAGCAATATCAGCAAACCATGGAGTTTGAGTAGAGATTGCAAAAAGATATTCATCAGGAAATTGATCTTCAAATGGAGTGTCATCTTTGATATTCTGAAGTCTAGATAGGAAATCAGCTACTGTGTTTTGTTTTCCAGGCCTATCTAGAATAGTAATGTTGAATTCTTGTAAGAGCAACAACCATCTTATAACTCTGCCATTAGTGATTGATTTGTTCATTAGGTATCTAATTGCAGAATGATCAGTGTGAATAAAAGTTTCATAGCCTGTTATATAGTGTCTAAATTTGTTTATGGCATGAACAACGACTAAAAACTCTTTTTCAGTTACAGTATAGTTTAACTCTGCAGGAGTCAAATTTTTACTGATATAATAGATGGCATAGGGAATCAAATCTTTTTGTCCCAATACTGCTCCTAGAGCTGTATCGGAAGCATCTGTCGAGATATGAAAAGGTAACTTCCAGTTAGGTCCCCTTAATATAGGTGCTTCAGAAATTTTGGTTTTCAGGGTTTCAAAAGCTAACTGGCAATCAGAAGTCCACTTAAATTCACAATCTTTGGTGAGTAATTTGAAGAGAGGAGATGCTATTTTGGTGAAGTTTTCTATAAATCTCTGATAATACCTTGTAAATCCTAGAAAACTTCTAACATCTCTTTGACAACTTGGAATGGATAGGTTAGAAATGACTTCAACTTTTGCCTCATCAACTCTAATCCCATCCCCTGAAATGTGGTGGCCCTAAAACAATACCTTCGGTAAACATCATAAAACATTTTTCATGACTAAGTGAAAGGTTTGCTTCTTGACATCTTTTTAAGACTTTTTCCAAGTTTTCTAAAGCCTCTTCAAATGTGTCCCCATAAACTGTAAAATCATCCATGTACACCTCTACACAGTCATGTATTAGATCAGAAAAAAATCCTAATACTGCCCTTTGGAATGTTGCGGGTGCATTGCATAATCCAAATGGAAATACTCGGTAGGCATAGGTACCCCAAGGACAAGTAAATGTGGTTTTATCTTGGTCTTCAAGTGCTACTTGGATTTGATTGTAACCACTAAACCCATCTAGGAATGAAAAGTACTTTTTTCCAGCTAATGTATCTAATACTTGATCTATCAAAGGCAAGGGAAAATGGTCTTTAAGAGTAGCTTTATTCAGTTCTCGGTAGTCAACACACACCCTCCATTTTCCATTCTTCTTTGGCACAATTACCAAAGGAGAAACCCACTGACTATCTGAAATAGGATAGATGAAATTAACATTTAACAATTTTTGCAATTCTTCCTTAACAATTTCCCTAAGATTTGGATTCATCCGTCTTTGAGGCTGTCTGATTAGTTTGCAATTTGCCTCTATATAGATGTGACGAGTACAAGTCTTGGGACTTATCCCTTTCATGTCAGTGTATTCCCATGCATATGCAGAAGAATGTCTCTGTAATACTTTGATTAACTCTTCTTGTTGAGATTTTTCTAGGTTCTTGTTTATGTTCAAAGTTTTGCCTGGAAAAATTTCACTTGTAGAGCTGCCAAATTTGTCCATAGAATGAAGAGACATCTACCTAGATGACAAAAACTAAATATTGGATCCCTCTTGAAATGATTCATGTTTGTGTTCTGAAGAGGATTCAAAGTTTTCTAGAGTATTCACAATTTGATTATCTTCACTAATTTCTGAAATTGTGAAGAGTGGTTGTAAATCTTCTTCATCCTCTATCCATTGAGTGTCATCTAGATCTATAATTGTCCTAGCTGGAGGATATAAAAACTAATAAAAGCATCATCTGTAGCCAACCAAGGTCTTCCTAGTATAACAGGATGGCCTCCTAGATTATTCTTAGGAGTTAGGATCATGAAATCCACAGGGTACTCCCAAGAGTCTAGGGACACTGGAATGTCTTCTATTACCCCATCTGGTCTAATCACAGATCTATCTTCTAATTGTAATAGTGTGGGTGTAAATAGAAGATTAGGAAGTTTCAGTTTGTCCATGATTTGTCTACTCATGATATTTATTGCTGCTCCTAAGTCAATGAGTGTGTTTTGAATTTCAATTCCATTGATGTGAATTTTGACAACTGGATTTCCTGGGTCAAGATACTTTGGAATAGAAATCTTGCCCATCATAATGTCTGCTATTTGTCCTACCAGTTGAATTTTCTTGGTTTCTCAAATTCTTTTTCTTGTTCTCTTCATACTCAACTCCTTTATTGTTTTGGCTAAAATTGGGATTTCCTTGATGGCTTGCAATAATGGAATTTTAATGAAAACATTTCTCAATTCATCTAAGAAATCATAATTAGGCACCATGATCTGTTTTTCTACACCTCTATCAATTTGTAATCTTTCCGGAAAGGGAGGTATAGAGGTAGATGTGGATGGTTGCTCTAATACAGGAGTTGGATTTATTGGAGCTTTCTGTTTTAGTTTTTCAATGTGTGGTTATTGAAAGGATATGTCCTCCTCAAGACTTTTATTCACCCGTAGAGAGTCTTCCTCAGAATTATCTTGTTCTTGTATGATCACAGAAGGTTTCCTCTTCTCAAGTATCCTTCCAGACCTAAGTTGAACATCACTAAGGTCTAGAGGAGTAATTAAATAAGTTGGAAACTTTTGACCTTCTATCATGTATGTATTCTGAGGGTTTTTATTATTGGGGTTTGGTATGGGTTGAGCTGGAAATTGATTGGATTTTTGAGGGAATGGTAATGAAAGTGGTTGATTTTGATGTGGTTGGTTTTGATGTTGTTGTTGAGGATTTTGTTCAAAAGTTTGTTGAGGATTTTGAGGATAAAAATGTGGATATAGTGGATAGGATGGTGGATACTGATAATATGGAGAGTATCTTCCATAGGGACTTTGTGTTCCTTGTGCCCAAGATTGAGATTGATTTTGAAATTGGGGCCAAGGTTGCTGCCAAGAATTCCAAGGTGGAGGTTGATTATACATTTGATTATGGAATCCTTGTGTCTGAGGTCCCTGCCAAGGTCTTCTAGATACAAAGTTAAGAGATTCTATGGAGTCTGTAGGAGTTTCTTCCTGAAAGACAGCTTTGAGACCAGGAAGAGAAGGACAATTCTTGGTTTCATGTTTTTCAGAACAAATGACACAGGTCTCTACAACTTTTACATCTAAAGGACACTCTCTCAAGGCATGTTTCTTTCTACATTTGGGACAAAAGATTGCCAAAGCATCAGATTCAACCTTTTGCTTGTTTTGTATCTTAAGGGTGTCTATTTGTTCACTAAGACTCCCTAAGATATCAGATTTAAATTCATCAAGCATGTGTCCTATTTCTGATCTACTTACTGTCCCAGAAGCAGATTTACTGGCCCTTGCAAGAGCGGGATCTCTTGGACCTTTGACAGTTTTAGATTTCCCTCTGGAAAGGTTGATACATAACTCAGATATTTCAGGTAATGTAAGTTGTGATATATCCCCTTTTCCCATCATGTTAAGGATATCCAACCATTCATCCCTAATTGTTTTCAACAAAAGATCTTTTAAGGTGTCTTGATCTAGATTTTCCATTTTTTCCCTTTTGATGTTGTAATTAAATATTTCCAACAAATCTTCTAAGTTTTCATCTTCTTTTTGTAACATCTTGAACACTTCTTCCTTATGATTAACCGGCATACAATAATCCAAGTATCTCTCTAGAAATACTTGTTTCATGTCTTCCCATGTTCTAATAGAACTACTGATTAGACTCATAAACCACTTCAATGCTGCTCCCTTCAAAGTTGAAGGAAATAATTTCAGTTTTTGAGCATCTTGTAGGTAGTCATAAGTTCTACACATCACTTCAAATTCGAATAAGAAAGTTTCAGGATCTTCAGTTTTAAGTCCATAGAAGTTTGGAAGGACAGAGGGTGAAATGTTTTTCATGGTTGTATTGGTTTCTTCATCAAGTATAGGGAACCCAAAAGAGCTTCCTATTCTACCTCTTCCTCCATTTGCACCTCTACCTCCTTCTCCTCTACCTCCTTCTCCTCTACCTCTACCTCTACCTCCAAATAATGTGTTTTCTCCATTAAAAACTCCTCCTCCTCCTTCTTCTGCCATGGTTGACTCTCTTGTGGAAGTGGAAAGGTTTGTGTCCCCAACAAGAGATTTTAGATTTTCTTCTATGGCAGGTTCAGTGGTTGAAGTGGAAGGTTTTTCTAATGGAATAGTTGACCTTAGATCTTCTAGAAGTCTAGGATCAAGGGAGGATGGAATATGGGTTTGAGTTGAAGGTGTACTAGCTCTGGATCTAGATGAAACAAGTGGTGTTCTAGAAATCAAACTTCTGCCTCTGCTGCTTATAAATATTCCCCTTGAATCTCTCTCCCTACGCATAAAATTGTTTTTGGATGCTAAGAAACAAAGGTTACCTAGTTTTCACTTCCCCGACAACGGCGCCAAAATGTTTGGTCTCAATCTAGTCTCCTAAACTGAGCTCATTTAATTGTCAACCAGGATTTGTAAACTGCTGAAGTGAAGTGTATTGTATGTACCTAGGTACTTGTTTCCTAATGCGTTGTGTGTAGTGTTTTGTGATGTTTTTGGTCTTTTGTGATGATTTATGATGTTTTTGGTCTTTTGGTGGTTTTATGTTCACAAGGAAAATGCCTAGAAAGCTGATGGAAATGAACTGATGATTAAAAACAGAGTGGATCCTAATTGATGGATGAAAAATGACAAATGAAATTGGAATACTAAAAACAGAATCAAATCTAAACTATGACCAATCAGAAACAAAGCTTGATAATGAATTTTAAGCAAATGATTCAAAACACAAACTAAACTTGTCAAATTCTTTCATCAAAGGCATTTGAGAGAGAGCTTGAAACATGGTCAACTAAGTATGCAAATCTTCCTAACTAAACAGTTTAAACAACTAACTCATAATGATGCAACATCTTGTCCTTGATTAGAGATTTGTTGAAGTATTTTTGGAGTAAAACATTGATATCATCATAAGATTTTCTACTCTAAAGCTAATTCCTAACTCTATTCTGCAATTTAATTGAATGTCACAAAACCTTTCTCAAGAGTTATTGATTTCTTTTCAAAGTAGTCTTTTGAGGGAGAGCTCTGTTTATGAAATGATGAGGAAATTGTAGAGGTACTTCAGGCCTTAAAATGATGTTGTCTTCTGTTCATATGGTTATAGATCAATTATGTATTTTAGAACAAGAAGAGGTTTGTGAATAATGAAGGTTGTTTTGTTAATCCTAACAACTGAAGTAATCTAATGTGCAGTGAATAACAATTGAATGTGGAGTGCAAATGCAATGAGTTGAACTACAACCAAACCTAAGATGTCACTAGCCTAAAAACAATGTTAAACTACAAGTCATTATCAAACCCAAAATAAAATAACTGAATCATGAATTAAGTGCAATGAAACTCTGGAGTATCCTAACTATACTATCATGCATTATTCTATGAAATTACACAATCTGTTTGTCCATCATTGTTGATATTTTGGAAGAGTTCCTTCTTTTGGAAGAGTTAGAACAATTCTGACTGTGTAATTGAGTGCAAATGCAAATGTAAAGGCTAAAAGCAATGAAAAACTAAGACATCATATCCATATCCCACTCATCATTATGATATTTTGGACAAGCGTTTAAGAGCAAGAACAGAGATGGTACTTAGTGCAAACACACAACTAAATCATTCATTATCATGGTCATGTCTTGGACTCCTTAAGAATTTATTGGAAGAGTTTCTTCTTGTGGAAGAGTGATTAGAACAAGTGTAACTGTGATAGTGAACAACAAAAGTTACAACTAAATCCTATAGTACTATAGCCATTTCCCATTCATCATTATAATATTTTGGAAGAGCTTTCTTCTTGTGGAAGAGTTAGAATGAGTACAACTACAGTAGCTAATTAAAAACAACTATGAATTCAACTTCTAATCCTACAATACTATAGTCATTTCCCATTCATAATTATAGTCTTTTGGAAGAGCTTCTTCTTGTGGAAGAGTTAGAATGAGTACAACTACAGTAGCTAATTAAAACAATTATTAATTCAAATTCAAAGACGTAAAGGCAGCTAGAAGACTTATCTAATTTACGCAAAATAAATCCATGCAAGAGGCAGGGGCCCTCTACCACCTGACGAAATTCAACTCCAAATTAAATCACGCTTTCAAAACAACACTGTCTGCTCCATTAAAGATGAAAGAACTTGAATATAGCACTCTGCGTCTTCAGAAATGTAGCACAGAATCTAAACAAAATCTAGCATAAAATCTAACATCAAATCTAACCTAGGTCTCGGTTTCCCAAGTGTTTATATAACAAATGTAAATAACAAGATTTGCAACAATTCAGGAACACTGTCTTTCCTTATCAGAATCACATTAGGACTCTTGAAGTGGCTGCGTGAAAAGGAAAAGACATCTGGACTGAGACAGTCCTAATAGAAGTCTTCGTTCCTAAATGTGTTCCCACGTTCCAAAACCATACCCAGAATTCGTTTCTTCCTCCATGATGAGCAACGAACCATGTAGACATGACGTGGATTATGCCCATATGCGGTTTTTCTTGAGAGGCCACCTGGAACATACTCAAACGTGAAGGAAGCTGCAGAATCGCCGGTTAGCTATGGAATGTCTGCATTCTGCAGCTAGTTCCGGTCAAAATGCTTTACAATGGCAAAAATCACAAAAATTAGCAAGTCAGTCATGTAAATCATTCTAGAAGTAATTTTAACTATATTCATTGATCAATTGGGTCTAGGATGGAAATAGACAAAGGAAAATGAGGTAAAATGGAATGAAAGAAAGCACAATTTTGAGGCTCAACATACCCCCACTGCTGTCTCTTTGCATGTCCTCATGCAAATTATCTTATGAACTCAGAGGCTTCTACAAGAACATCTAATCCTCTCCTTCTCCTTTGTCTGGAAGCTAGAGATCTTCTGGGTTTTCTGATAACAAGTTTGAACCTTAGGTTGGTGAGTGCCCTGATTAACTTCTTGTTCCTTTTCTTCAACTTCTCATTGGTCTTTTCCACTTTGTTTATATAGAGGGATAAGGTTGAGTTCATATCAGTTTTGAGCTTGACTTGATCCTTGAGAATTTCATTCTCATTTTTGATGTGTCTATTAAGTAATTCCAACTCATACCTATCCCTTCTTAATACATCTATTTCAGACAGTGGAGGACTAGGGGTTCTCTCTCTGCTTTCTGAAGCTCTCCTTTCCAAAGTTTCCACATAGTCATAAATTTCTTGTTGAGCAGGGTCAATTTCAGGGGTTCCTTCATTAAGATCCTCTTCAACATCTTCTTCAATGGATGTTTCCTCATCTTCTATATCAATCACCCCTGTTTGTTTGATTTGAGTTTTCTTCAGTTTCCCCTTTAGTTTGTGGCTTCTTCTTGGCTGAGAAGATCCCTCTCCTTTCTCCATGGCAGATTTCCTGATTACCTTTTCTTTCTTAAGTTGTCTCTTGATTTGAGTCAACTTCTCTGAGATGATTTCCTCACTACTTTCCTGGACTGTTTTGTCAATTTCAACTTTTGAGGCTCTCCATTTTCTACTTCTCCTTGTAGGCTGTGGTTCAGGTGAGGGTTCTTTTGGCTCTTCAAAATGATTTCTTATCAAGAAATTGTCCCATGTATCATTTTTTTTGACTAAATGATGTTCAATCAAAATTTTAACCAAACCATGATGATATAGAGTTGTCTTTAAAAATTGAACCCTTCTTTGAACACAGGAAGCCATCTTTTTCAAAATTTGAAGCAAGAAATAAGGTAGGTTAAAGTCTTCCCCCAGAAAATGCATTATCAGTCTAATGTGGTAGACATAAAATGTGCCATATCTACCCTCACATGTAATAAATTTTTTCAGAAGAAGTAGTATGTTTCTCCATTTATTTTTCAATGCAGAACTTGGAATTCCTTTCTTAAATACAGTGACATCCATACCTGGTGATTTTAGAATTTGCTTCCAGGATTCATTGTGGAATTCTCTGTTTTTGAACCATCTCTCTCCAGTTCTGAGCAACCCTGTAGCTTCTGCAATGAAAACTTCAGTGACAATAAATTTGACATCTCCCACTTCAACTTCAGTTCCTTGAAATGATCTTGCAAATGGTTTAGTGACTTCCTTGTGGAAGCCATTAAATTTCTCCAAAAATTGAAGCCATCCTATTTGTTGTAACATTTCTTTGCATTGAGGGTAGCCTTCTAAATATTTTGAACCTACTGGTTCAGTCCTTACAATGAAACCCATGATTGTTTCTTCAATTTTCAAATTAACACTCTTCTACCCACAAAAACAATGACTTTCACTTTCGGATTGAAATGGCTTTAAGTTCTGAATGGAAATGGCTTCAACTTTGGAATGACATACCTCTGATTAATAGTGGCAACAGCTTCAAAACCTCGGGCTGATATGCCTCTGTTGAAAATTGAACTTTGGACTGATATGTCTCTGTTTGACAGTGACAACTGGCTTCAATTTCTTCACTACAATACCTCTTGCTCTTCGTAGAAAATGGTTTCGAATTCAACACTGCAACACCTCTGTCTCCTAGTGACAAAAGACTTCAAACTCCACACTGCTACACTTCTGTGTTTATAGTGAAAATGCTCAAACTCTGCCCACAGTGATATTTTGTCTGCCCACGGAATCAAATGGCTTCAAATTCTCACACTGCTATGCTTCTAAATTTACCCTTTTCCTCTGCTCTGAGTTTACAATGCTCAATGCTATTCAAACTGATATCCTTTGGCTCTGCTCTCGGTGATAATAATATCTCTGTCTACGGAATGAAATGCCGGCTACAGAATGGAGTGATGGCAGTGGTCACGGAATGAAGTAGTGGAGTGAGGTGGAGGGAATGAATTAATGATTGAAGAGATGGCGGAGATTTTTACGACGGCAGAGGGAATCATCATTGAATGATTTGGTTAAGAGATGTGAAGAATTCAAATACCTCGACCATTTTAACCGCTTAAATGATGTCAGATATGGAATTTGAATTGAGAGGTTTTAATCCAAAGTCTGTGGAGGGTTTATTGGTCTTGATCAATAAAAATAATTAAAACAACCTTTTCGAACAATCCATAACTAAAACTATGCTAAACTTTAATGAAATTCCATTATAATTTAACCTTGTTACCTCTGCCTTTCATTTGATTTTTGTAGTCTTTGTCTTCTTGTTCACCTTTGGAAGAGTCTTCATAATTTTCTTGATGCTTTTGATTCATGGATACACTGGGTCATTTTGTTGCAATTATAATGTCTGTTGATTGATGCCTTCAGAGTTTGTAGCTGCGGAAAGACTGTCTGGCTGCAGAAAGGCTGATCAGCTGCAGAATGTCTGTTGAGCTGCAGAATGTTCCTGTAGAGCATTTTAATCACGGAATGGAGTGTTTTTGGAATATAGGTGAAATGTTATATGGTATGAATGAAGATGGATGATGAGTTATGATATGTATGAAGTGAATGATGAAATGGGATGGATTCAGTTTATGAAATGGAGTGAAAGAACATAAGAACTGTACTGCAATTCATGACATGTTTTATTCACTTACAGCAAGACATCAAATTTTGTATTTTGACATGAAAATGAGATGGATGAAGGATGGAATGAGATGAATGATATATGGAATGAAGTGAAATATGAATGATGGAATGAAATGGAGTATGGATGAATAAGTGAATGGAGTGAAATGAAATGAGATGGATCATAAGCACTATGGATCTGAACTTATGATTTTGTAACAGCTGCTTGTAAAAACAAAAATGGGAAAAGTTAGAGTGTCAGAGAAACTCTGATTTTCACCCTATCTTTTCTGTATAAACATGCTAATCAATGATTGGTTTTCATGTTTATACCTTTATTTATTTATTTATTTATTTTTATTTTTTTTTCAAAAAGAACTGCTTCAGAAAATTTAATCAAGTTGATGAAGAAGAGAGACTCTTCTTCATTAATTTCACATCATTGCTTTCTTGGAACTTCTTGACAAACTCTTCTCTTCAGAGTGGCTTGTGGTATAGCTTCAGTCTATGACCATTCACAAGAAAAGTGACCTCTTCTTCATCTATAGTTCTGATTTTTACTGCCCCATTATCAAAAATTCGAACAATTTCATATGGCCCAAGCCAATGTGTTTGAAATTTCCCTTGAAAATCCTTGAATTTTGAATCAAACAAGAGAGCCCAGTCACCCTCTTTGAATTTCTTCTCTTTGATGTACTTGTCATGCCATCTAGCCCTTTGCTGTTGGACTAGACTTTTTTTCTGAACTGCATCTTGTCTGATCTCATCCAATTCATTAATTTGCTCCAGTCTATGCTTCTGTGCCTCCGTTAAATCAAGTCCTAGATGAACTTCCATCTTGAAGGTTTGAATTTGGAACTCTATGGGAAACAAAACTTGCTTTCCATAAACAAGCTCATAAGGAGTATGGCCTGTTGTGTTTCTCCATGTAGTTCTATAGGCCCACAAGACTTCAGGAAGCCTATCTACCCAATCTCTTCTATGTAAATGAACAGTCTTTGTTAGGATTCCTTCAATGAATTTATTGGTAGATTCCACTTGACCATTTGCTTGTGGATGATAAGGAGTAGTTTTTCTATGTCTGATTTTGTACTTCTCCATCATTTGCTCCACTAGCCTTGATGTAAATTGAGCTCCTTGATCTGTAACAATTTCCCTTGGGACACCAAAACGAGTAAAAATATCCTCAAAAAGAAAAGTAACTACAGATGATTCATTAGCAGCAAGTAATGGTTTAGCTTCTACCCACTTAGAAACATAATTAGTGCAAACTAATATGTATTTCTTTTGTCTTGATGGAGGACTAATAGGTCCTACAAAATCCAAAGCCCATTTTTCAAAAGGTTCAATGTGTACCTGAGGTTGTAATGGCATCTCACCTGAAGGAGAAGGTTTCCCTACCCTTTGGAAACTGTCACACCTTTTGACATACTCCTTAGCATCTTTGAACAAGGATGGCCAATAATATCCTAAATTAAGGATCTTATAGGCTGTCCTCTTATCTGCAAAGTGTCCGCCACAAGGTTCATCATTACATGCCTTGAGAATCTCAGGCATCTCATCTTCACGAACACACCTTCTAATAATCAAATCTGGACCTGTCTTGTACAACTCATTAGCGACCCATGAATATTTTGCACTATCATTAATGATTTTTCTTTTATCCCTTGCATTCATAATCGAAGGAAATTTTCCTAAAACTAAATAATTAGCAATATCAGCAAACCATGGAGTTTGAGTAGAGATTGCAAAAAGATATTCATCGGGAAATTGATCTTCAACCGGAGTGTCATCTTTGATATTTTGGAGTCTAGATAGGAAATCAGCTATTGTGTTTTGTTTTCCAGGCCTATCTAGAATAGTAATGTTGAATTCTTGTAAGAGCAACAACCATCTTATAACTCTGCCATTAGTGATTGATTTTTTCATTAAGTATCTAATTGCAGAATGATCAGTGTGAATAAAAGTTTCATAGCCTATTATATAGTGTCTAAATTTGTTTATGGCATGAACAACAGCTAAAAACTCTTTTTCAGTTACAGTATAGTTTAACTCTGCAGGAGTCAAATTTTTACTGATATAATAGATGGCATAGGGAATCAAGTCTTTCTGTCCCAATACTGCTCCTAGAGCTGTATCAGAAGCATTTGTCGATATGTGAAAAGGTAACTTCCAGTTAGGTCCCCTTAATATAGGTGCTTCAGAAATTTTGGTTTTCAGGGTTTCAAAAGCTAACTGGAAATTAGAAGTCCACTTAAATTCACAATCTTTGGTGAGTAATTTGAAGAGAGGAGATGCTATTTTGGTGAAGTTTTCTATAAATCTCCGATAATACCCTGTGAATCCTAGAAAACTTCTAACATCTCTTTGACAACTAGGAATGGATAGGTTAGAAATGACTTCAAATTTTGCCTCATCAACTCTAATCCCATCCCCTGAAATGTGGTGCCCTAAAACAATACCTTCAGTAAACATCATAAAACATTTTTCATGACTAAGTGAAAGGTTTGCTTCTTGACATCTTTTCAAGACTTTTTCCAAGTTTTCTAAAGCCTCTTCAAATGTGTCCCCATAAACTGTGAAATCATCCATGTACACCTCTACACAGTCATGTATTAGATCCGAAACAATTCCTAATACTGCCCTTTGGAATGTTGCAGGTGCATTGCATAATCCAAATGGAAATACTCGATAGGCATAGGTACCCCAAGGACAGGTGAATGTGGTTTTTTCTTGGTCTTCAAGTGCTACTTGGATTTGATTGTAACCACTAAACCCATCTAGGAATGAAAAGTACTTTTTGCCAGCTAATGTATCTAATACTTGATCTATGAAAGGTAAGGGAAAATGGTCTTTAAGAGTAGCTTTATTTAGTTCTCGGTAGTCAACACACACCCTCCATTTTTCATTTTTCTTAGGCACAATCACCAAAGGAGAAACCCACTGACTATCTGAAATAGGATAGATGAAATTAACATTTAACAATTTTTGCAATTCTTCCTTAACAATTTCCCTAAGATTTGGATTCATCCGTCTTTGAGGTTGTCTGATTGGTTTGCAATTTGCCTCTATATAGATGTGATGAGTACAAGTCTTGGGACTTATCCCTTTCATGTTAGTGTATTCCCATGCATATGCAGAAGAATGTCTCTGTAATACTTTGATTAACTCTTCTTGTTGAGATTTTTCTAGGTTCTTGTTTATGTTCAAAGTTTTGCCTAGAAAAATCTCCCTTGTAGAGCTGCCAAATTTGTCCATAGAATGAAGAGACATCTACCTAGATGACAAAAATTCAATATTGGATCCCTCCTGAAATGATTCATGCTTGTTTTCTGGAGAGGATTCAAAGTTTTCTAGAGTATTCAGAATTTGATTATCTTCACTAATTTCTGAAATTGTGAAGAGTGGTTGTAAATATTCTTCATCCTCTATCCATTGAGTGTCATCTAGATCTGTAATTGTCCTAGCTGGAGGATATAAAGTGAATTTATTTGTTGAAATACCATCGGAAATATACATATCACCGGACCTACAACTAATAAAGGCATCACCTGTAGCCAACCAAGGTCTTCCTAGTATACCCGGATGGCCTCCTAGATTATTCTTGGGTGTTAGGATCATGAAATCCACAGGGTACTCCCAAGAGTCTAGGGACACTGGAATGTCTTCTATTACCCCATCTGGTCTGATCACAGATCTATCTGCTAATTGTAATAGTGTGGGTGTAAAGAGAAGATTAGGAAGTTTCAGTTTGTACATGATTTGTCTACTCATGATATTTATTGCTGCTCCTAAGTCAATGAGTGTGTTTTGAATTTCAATTCCATTGATGTGAATTTTGACAACTGGATTTCCTGGGTCAAGATACTTTGGAATAGCAATATTGCCCATCATAATGTCTGCTATTTGTCCTACCAGTTGGATTTTCTTGGTTTCTCTTATTCTTTTTCTTGTTGTCTTCATACTCAACTCCTTTATTGTTTTGGCTAAAATTGGGATTTCCTTGATGGCTTGCAATAATGGAATTTTAATGCAAACATTTCTCAATTCATCTAAAAAATCATAATTAGGCACCATGATCTGTTTTTCTACACCTCTATCAATTTGTAATCTTTCCGGAAAGGGAGGTATAGAAGTAGATGTGGATGGTTGCTATAATACAAGAGTTGGATTTATTGGATCTTTTTGTTTTAGTTTTTCAATGTGTGGGTCTTGAAAGGATATGTCCTCCTCAAGACTTTTATTCACCCGTAGAGAGTCTTCCTCAGAATTATCTTGTTCTTGTATGATCATAGAAGGTTTCCTCTTCTCAAGTATCCTTCCAGACCTAAGTTGAACATCACTAAGGTCTAGAGGAGTAATTAAATAAGTTGGAAATTGTTGTCCTTCTATCATGTATGTATTCTGAGGATTCTTATTATTGGGGTTTGGTATGGGTTGAGCTGGCAATTGATTGGATTTTTGAGGGAATGGTAATGGAAGTGGTTGATTTTGATGTGGTTGGTTCGGATGATGTTGTTGAGGATTTTGTTGAAAATTTTGTTGAAGATTTTGAGGAAAATTTTGTTGAGGATTTTGAGGATAAAAATGTGGATATGGTGGATAGGATGGTGGATACTGATAGTATGGAGAGTATCTTCCATAGGGACTTTGTGTTTCTTGTGCCCAAGATTGAGATTGATTTTGAAATTGGGGCCAAGGTTGCTGCCAAGAATTCCAAGGTGGAGGTTGATTATACATTTGATCATGGAATCCTTGTGTCTGAGGTCCCTGCCAAGGTCTTCTAGATACAAAGTTAAGAGATTCTGTGGAGTTTGTAGGAGTTTCTTCCTAAAAGACAGCTTTGAGACTAGGAAGAGATGGACAATTCTTGGTTTCATGTTTTTCAGAACAAATGACACAGGTCTCTACAACTTTTACATCCAAAGGACACTCTCTCAAGGCATGTTTCTTTCTACATTTGGGACAAAAGATTGCCAAAGCATCAGATTCAGCCTTTTGCTTGTTTTGTATCTTAAGGGTGTCTATTTGTTCACTAATACTCCCTAAGATACCAGATTTAAATTCATCAAGCATGTGTCCTATTTCTGATCTACTTACTGTCCCAGAAGCAGATTTACTTGCCCTTGCAAGAGCGGGATCTCTTGGACCTTTGACAGTTTTAGATTTCCCTCTTGAAAGGTTGATACATAACTCAGATATTTCAAGTAATGTAAGTTGTGATATATCCCCTTTTCCCATCATGTTAAGGATATCCAACCATTCATCCCTAATTGTTTTCAACAAAAGAGCTTTTAAGGTGTCTTGATCTAGATTTTCCATTTTTGCCCTTTTGATGTTGTAATTAAATATTTCCAACAAATCTTCTAAGTTTTCATCTTCTTTTTGTAACATCTTGAACACTTCTTCCTTATGATTAACCAGCATACAATAATCCAAGTATCTCTCTAGAAATGCTTGTTTCATGTCTTCCCATGTTCTAATAGAACTACTGATTAGACTCATAAACCACTTCAATGCTGCTCCCTTCAAAGTTGAAGGAAATAATTTCAGTTTTTGAGCATCTTGTAGGTAGTCATAAGTTCTACACGGCACTTCAAATTCGAATAAGAAAGTTTCAGGATCTTCAGTTTTAAGTCCATAGAAGTTTGGAAGGACAGAGGGTGAAATGTTTTTCATGGTTGTATTGGTTTCTTCATCAAGTATAGGGAACCCAAAAGAGCTTCCTATTCTACCTCTTCCTCCATTTGCACCTCTACCTCCTTCTCCTCTACCTCTACCTCTACCTCCAAATAATGTGTGTTCTCCATTGAAGACTCCTCCTCCTCCTTCTTCTGCCATGGTTGGTCCTTCTGTGGTAGTGGAAAGGTTTGTGTCCCTACTAGGAGTCTTTAGATCTTCTTCTATGGCAGGTTCAGTGGATGAAGTGGAAGGTTTCTCTAAAGGAATATCTGATTTCAGGTCTTCTAGAAGTCCAGGATCAGTAAAGGATGGAAGATGGGTTTGAGTTGAAGGTGTACTAGCTCTGGATCTAGATGAAACAAGTGGTGTTCTAGAAATCAAACTTCTGCCTCTGCTGCTTATAAATCTTCCCCTTGAATCTCTCTCCCTACGCATAAAATTGTTTTTGGATGATAAGAAACAAAGGTTACCTAGTTTTCACTTCCCCGGCAACGACGCCAAAATGTTTGGTCTCAATCTAGTCTCCTAAACTGAGCTCATTTAATTGTCAACCAGGATTTGTAAACTGCTGAAGTGAAGTGTACTGTATGTACGTAGGTACTTGTTTCCTAATGCGTTGTGTGTAGTTTTTTGTGATGTTTTTGGTCTTTTGTGATGATTTATGATGTTTTTGGTCTTTTGGTGGTTTTATGTTCACAAGGAAAATGCCTAGAAAGCTAATGGAAATGAGCTGATGATTAAAAACAGAGTGGATCCTAATTGATGGATGAAAAATGACAAATGCAATTGGAATACTAAAAACAGAATCAAATCTAAACTATGGCCAATCAGAAACAAAGCTTGATAATGACTTTTAAGCAAATGATTCAAAACACAAACTAAACTTGTCAAATTCTTTCATCAAAGGCATTTGAGAAAGAGCTTGAAACATGGTCAACTAAGCATGCAAATCTTCCTAACTAAACAGTTTAAACAACTAACTTATAATGATGCAACATCTTGTCCTTGATTAGAGATTTGTTGAAGTATTTTTGGAGTAAAACATTGATATCATCATAAGATTTTCTATTCTAAAGCTAATTCCTAACTCTATTCTGCAATTTAATTGAATGTCACAAAACCTTTACTCAATAGTTATTGATTTCTTTTCAAAATAGTCTTTTGAGGGAGAGCTCTGTTTATGAAATGATGAGGAAATTGCAGAGGTACTTCAGGCCTTAAAATGATGTTGTCTTCTGTTCATATGGTTATAGATCAATTATGGATTTTAGAACAAGAAGAGGTTTGTGAATAATGAAGGCTGTCTTGTTAACCCTAACAACTGAAGTAATCTATTGTGCAATGGATGACAATTTGAATATGAAGTGCAAGTGCAATGAGTTAATCTAAGAATGAACTTAAGATGCCACTAATCTAAAACAATGATGAACTATAAGTCATCATCAAACTTGAAACAAAGTAACTGAACATGAGTTAAGTGCAATTAAACTCCGGAGCATTCTAACTAAACTACCATGCATTATTCTATGAAATTACACAATCTTTTTGTCCATCATTATTGATATTTTGGAAGAGTTAGAACAATTCTGACTGTGTAATTGGATGCAAATGCAAATATAAAGGACTGAAAGCAAATGAAAAACTAAGATATCATATACATATCCTACTCGTCATTATGATGTCTTGGGCAAGCGTTTAAGAGCAAGAACAGAGATGATACTTAGTACAAACACACAACTAAATCATTCATTATCACGGTCATGTCTTGAACTTCTTAAGGATTTCTTGGAAGAGTTTCTTCTTGTGGAAGAGTGATTAGAACAAGTGTAACTATGATAGTGAACAACAAAAATTACAACTAAATCCTACAGTACTATAGCCATTTTCCATTCGTCATTATAATCTTTTGGAAGAATTTATTCTTGTGGAAGAGTTAGAATGAATATAACTACAGTAGCTAATTAAAAACAACTATGAATTCAACTCCTAATCCTACAATACTATAGTCATTTCCCATTCATCATTATAGTCTTTTGGAAGAGCTTCTTCTTGTGGAAGAGTTAGAATGAGTACAAATACGGTAGCTAATTAAAACAACTATTAATTCAAATTCAAAAC
>JAXQQM020077889.1:0-148857 GCA_034641835.2 Pinus albicaulis
TAGAAGGCAAGCCCGACATGTAATCCATGGAGATGGATTCCCACGGTCGACTAGGGGTAGGTAGTGGAGTATATAGGCCTTGCTTCTTGATGGTCGGTTTGGCAATGGCACAAGCGGTGCAGGATCTGATGTGCTTCTCGACATCCTTTCGAAGGTTCGGCCAATAGAAATACTTCTGTAGTATTGCTACTGTTTTCTCGACCCCGAAATGCCCAGCGACTCGACTGTAGTGTGCTTCCCATATCATCTTGGCGCGCTCGCTTGAAGGAACACAAAGGTGTCCCAGGTGACATAAAAGTGCATCTTGGAGGTGAAAATTTGGAACTTGCGTGCCCCCCAAGAGTGCCTTGTAAGTGTGGTCGAATTCTGGGTCACTCTCATAGAGAAGCGGCCAATCAGAAGTCTCGTGCCCACAAGAGTTGAGCACGGTGGTGAGCGCCACGATCGGTGGTCGGCTGAGGCAGTCTGCCACATTATTGGTGCTACCCTTCTTGTACTTGATGTTCAAATGAAACTGTTGCAGATATGTGGACCACTTCTGATGGCGATCATTCTGCAACTTCCCTTGTGTCTGTATGAACTGCAAGGGCCGGTGGTCTGTATGGATGATTGTTTCCTTCCCCCAAAATGTAATGCTTCCATTGTCGACAGGCTTGCACAATGGAATACATTTCTTTGTCATAGGTGGGATACTTGCGAACTATCTCAGAAAATGTCTCGCTGTGATATGCCACTGGATGTCCCTGTTGAGTAAGAACTGCCCTAATAGCATAGTCAGAGGCATCTGTCTCGATCTCAAACGGCTGCTGCAAGTCTGGTAAGGTGAGCACTGGGGCAGAACAGAGGCGATTTTCAATTCTTTGAACGCCTTCTGTTGAGGTTCCGACCAAAATAATTTTTCTCTCGCTCCTCCTTTGGTGACTTGACTCAAGGGCCAAGTGATATGAGAGAATCCCAACACGAATCTACGGTAGAAATTAGCAAGACCCAGAAAGCTGCGAAGCTCTGTTATAGTAGTCGGGGCTGGCCAATCCCAAATGACTTGGATCTTGGCTGGATCCACATGCACCCCCTTTTCATCAATAATGTATCCCAGATATTGAACCTGGGTCATGCCAAACGTGCACTTCTCCAAATTGGCACAACTTGTGTTGCCGCAGTGTTTGGAAGACTTGTCGGATGTGATGAAGGTGCTCTTCCCAAGTCTTGCTGAAGATCAGAATGTCATCCAAGTACACCACTACGAATGAGTTGGTGAATGGCCGCAAGATGTCGTCCATCATCCTCATGAAGGTTGCGGGAGCATTAAATCGACCCGAAGGCATGACCTGACCATTCGAAAAGGGCGCCCCTTAGCTGAAGGCGGTCTTCATCACATCGAGAGGTTCAATTGGTACACAGTGTGCCACTTCCGGTCGATCTTGCGGAAATATTTTGCACCTTTGAGTTGGTCTAGAAGGTCATCAATCCGTGGGATTGGGTACCTATTCCGGACAGTGATCTTGTTCAGCGCCCGATAGTCAATACGGAGTCTCCACGTCCCATCCTTCTTCTGTACCAACACGATCGGGCTCCCACAGGGCGATGAACTTGGTCTGATGTGACCTTTCTGCAACAGCTCCTGAATCTGCCTCTTGATTTCATCATTTTCCCGAACAGAGCGTCGATAGATCGGTCCATTGGGTAGTGGCGCACCTGGGGTCAGATCAATCGGGTGCTTGACCTGGCAGTGCAGAGGAACCCCTGTGGGTGAGGTGAAGATGTCCCCGTACTCCTTCACGACCTTATCCATTTGTTGTTGTCGTGCAGAGGGGCCCTGTCTGGAGGTCGTGGCCACAGTCTTCTTCTTGCCCTGGGGGCGGATCATCAGGAAAACGAATTTCCTGGTTTGGGAAATGAGCTTACTGCATTGTTTTGCAGTAACTAAAGAGATAGTCGTATGAGGTGGTACCTCTGGTATCATGTACAACTTATTTCCCAAAGTAATAATAATAGCACGAGGTCGAGACTCATACACAGCATGACGCTTCCACAAGTATGGTTGTCTAATAATACATCAGAAACATCAATAGGAGCAACGTCACACAATACCTCATCCGTGAAGGGCTTGATGCTATAGGAAAGGCGGCACTGCTGGCTGACGCGGAGATCTCGTCCTTGGTGAAGCCACCCGATGGTGTATGGATGTGGGTGAGCTGTGGTCGGCAAGCCCAACCGCTTCACGGCGTCTGCTGAAATGAGGTTCTTTTGGCTCCCATTGTCGACAATGAACTGTACAGGGGAGCCCTTTACCCACATCTGGGAGTGGAAGAGACGTTCCTCTTCCTCTGGATCTTCCGGTTCCTCCTTTTGGATCTTTGCAGTGGCAACAGTGGCGTTGGGCTCCGCATCAATAATCTGTTTCCCTTTTTCATTCGCCTTTTCAGGTTCTGATTCGGAGTCAGAGCATGCATCTGACTCAGAAGGCCTCATCTCGGCCACTAGCGACTGCTTGGCCCGACACTCACTTGTGTTGTGAGTGGAGCTCTTATGGAACTCACACCACTTTCCCGTGTCCTTCTTTGGCTTTACGGTGTTGTTCTTTTCTTGTGGCTTTGACGGGTTGGCTTTAGCCGCCATGCTCTGTCCTTTGTTCTGCGGTTTGACCTGCTGTACTTTTGATTCTGAGATCCAAAGGTACGCTTCTTTGTTTGAATTACGCTCCAATCTTGGCGGCATACGTATGCCGTACCCCGAGCGAGAGATGTCGAGGAACTCCATTTCCTCCTGAATGTATCTGTGCAGACAACTGCGATACTTTAGCACCAAATGTTTCTCTGAATCTTTGATACCCAACTTTGTGCGCAGGGTATGGAACAGATTCGTCGGCTCGTGCACATCTTGATCCCTTTGTTGTCGCAGCGTGGTCCATTGTATGTACTTGTCCTCATAGCTCCCCACGGGATAGTACTGTTCCTTGACGGCGTCTCGGAAAGAATTCCAAGTTGGTACGGCCGAGAACAGAGAGGGTTCTGTCTGGTCCTTGTTCTCACGGTAGGTTTCCCACCAGTCCTTAACATGGGGGGTAGCTTTGAGGAGTGCAAAAATAATCTTCTCCCGGTCTGAAAAGTCATGAACAGAGAAATATCCTTCTAATAGATTCAGCCATCTATCTACGGCATCTGCGTCTATTTGACCCTCAAATATGGGAATGTCAAAATTTACTTGTACCTTAAAGGGAGTCGCAACTCCAGAGTGGCTACTGGATGCAGATGCGCCGCCGGTGGGCAGCCGTTGAAGGATCTGAGCAAAGTTATCCATCATCGAGTTCCTTTGTTTTTCGAGGGCCTCCTCGAGCAATATTTTGATAGGATCTCCTGCTCCCTCATCTTTCTTTTCGTCCCCCATGGGCGTCCGTCGAGGTTTACGAGGCTGATCTTGCAAAGGTTCCACCAGATCAAGCCCTAGCTCCTTATGCCCCGACCTCGTTGGGGACATGCAAAGAAGGATCGAGAAAAAGCAGACCCCTCTGATACCACTGATCCGGATTTATGCAGGAATGCAACAGAATAAACTGTAACCATAAATACGGACAAAGATGCAGCGGAAATAACACTTCATTAATATCAAAGAACTGAAATTTGCTTACAAACAGAATGGAAATAAAACTAGCTAGGGCACTGGTAGCTATCTCTGAGAAGAGATGTGGCGGCTACAGGCCTCTGAACTGCTTTACAATGAGGCGCGAGGGCCTATTTATTATTGAGAAACAATGGAGAACCCTAAACATCCCAAAAAACCTAACCCTAGGAGATGAAGCGCCAAAACTATGGGCCCCGTTTGGGTAAATTGGTGTTTCAACTTCCCAGGGACGTAACTTTGGCATACTATCTCCGTTTGACGCATATGATACATCATTAGAAAGCTCTATCCGAGGACTACAGCTGTCGGGACGAATTTTATCAGAAAATTCGCTGGCGCTTTCGTACCCAAAAAAACGTCGTTTAGGGCCTCAAAACGGCTCCGGAAGTTCAGGACCCGAAAAACTGCTAAAAATAGTAAGTTATGCCAAAACTGAAAAACTGAAAGAGACAATGGTGGGGGCCCAAGTGGAATAGGCGGGTGGCCACCAATATCCACCTAGATCATTCCTCCCCCCTTAGGAAGCAATGGTCCCCATTGCGTTAAGTTCCTCCATGAGATGAGGAAATTTCTGCTGAACTTGGTCCCTGGTGAACCACTTTCCTTGGTGCAGGAGTTGGCCAGCTTTGACAACCCGATACGGTTGGATCTGCTGTTGACGAGTGTTCTTGATTTGCATGTCCATGATACAATCTGTGGTGGCCTGTTCCATGCAGTCTGGGTTTAACTCTGTTGGTGTGAGTTGTTCTGCAATGTCCGAGGTGTCCAATAGAGGTGGAAAGTAAGGACGAAGGCGATCCACATTGAAGACTGGGTGCAGACCAAGGAATGGTGGAATACTAAGCTCGAAGGCATTGTTACCTACAGCCTTGGTGATGGTGTACGGCCCGTATCGGAGCGAGCGAAGCTTGCGGTGAGGTCCAGTGAGGCGCTCCTTCTGCAAATGTAGCCATACTTTGTCGCCCACCTGGAAGTGGTGTGGCACCCGGTGTTGATCATGGCGCTGTTTGTACTTCGCATTGGCTCTGTCCAATATATCATGAACCTGTTGGCGGATGTGTTGAATGCGCTCGATGAAGCCACTTGCTTTGTCAACTTCAGACTGGACATGAGCTGAATCGGCCTGAGCAGCTGCAAACGGCATGGCTATGTCAATGGGACATAGTGGCTGGAATCCCAAGCCCACCTGAAAGGGGCTATGGCCAATTGAGCTGTGGAGAGCCCGGTTATAACTGTGTTGTACATAGGGGAGGCTCTCGTCCCATGTGCGTGGATGCTTTGAGTTGTACATGCGCAGAATGTGTACAATCATTCTGTTGACGACCTCTGTCTGGCCATCTGTTTGGGGATGGAAATTTGTGGACTTGGTGAGCTTTGTGTCCAACATTGACCAGAGGCTGGACCAAAATGTGCTGAGGAACCTGCTATCTCGATCTGATATGATAGACTGTGGGATCCCAAAGTGCTCCCACACTCGTTCAAAGAAGAGTTTAGCAGTGGCTTCTGCTGTGATATTCTTCTTACAGGCCGCCATGATGGCCATCTTCGAGAATCTGTCAACGACCACGAAAACACGGTCATTTCCATTCTTAGTAGAAGGCAGGCCCGACATGTAATCCATGGAGATGGATTCCCACGGTCGACTAGGGGTAGGTAGTGGAGTATATAGGCCTTGCTTCTTGATGGTCGGTTTGGCAATGGCACAAGCAGTGCAGGATCTAATGTGCTTCTCGACATCCTTTCGAAGTTTCGGCCAATAGAAATACTTCTGTAGTATTGCTACTGTTTTCTCGACCCCGAAATGCCCAGCGACTCGACTGTAGTGTGCTTCCCATATCATCTTGGCACGCTCGCTTGAAGGAACACAAAGGTGTCCCAGGTGACATAAAAGTGCATCTTGGAGGTGAAAATTTGGAACTTGCGTGCCCCCTAAGAGTGCCTTGTAAGTGTGGCCGAATTCTGGGTCACTCTCATAGAGAAGTGGCCAATCAGAAGTCTCGTGCCCACAAGAGTTGAGCACGGTGGTGAGCGCCACAATCGGTGGTCGGCTGAGGCAGTCTGCAACATTATTGGTGCTACCCTTCTTGTACTTGATGTTCAAATGAAACTGTTGCAGATATGTGGACCACTTCTGATGGCGATCATTCTGCAACTTCCCTTGTGTCTATATGAATTGCAGGGGCTGGTGGTCTGTGTGGATGATTGTTTCCTTCCCCAAAATGTAATGCTTCCATTGTCGGCAGGCTTGCACAATGGAATACATTTCTTTATCATAGGTGGGATACTTGCGAACTGTCTCAGACAATGTCTCACTGTGATATGCCACTGGATGTCCCTGTTGAGTAAGAACTGCCCCAATAGCATAGTCAGAGGCATCTGTCTCGATCTCAAATAGGTGGCACCAAGTGCGGTAAGGTAATTTGGGGGCGAGAACGAGCGATAGGCAATTCTTCGGCATATACATTTGAGAGGTTCCGACCAAAAAGAATTTTGCTCGCTCCTCCCTTGGTGACTTGACTCAAGGGCCAAGTGATATGAGAGAATCCCAACATGAACCTGCGATAGAAATTAGCAAGACCCAGAAAGCTGTGAAGATTTGTTAGAGTGGTTGGGCTAGCCAATTCCGAATGACTTGGATCTTGGTTGAATCCACATGCACCCCCCTTTCATCGATAATGTATCCCAGATATTGAACCTCGGTCATGCCAAAATTTCACTTCTCCAAATTGGCACACAACTTGTGTTGCCACAATGTTTGGAGAACTTGTCGGATGTGGTGGAGGTGCTCTTCCCAAGTCTGGTTGAAGATCAGAATGTCATCCAAGTACACCACTACAAATGAGTTGGAGAATGGCCGCAAGACGTCGTCCATCAAACTCATGAAGGTTGCGGGAGCATTAATCAACCGAAGGCATGACCGAAAACATTCAAAGGCCTTCCTTAGCTTTGGGCGTCTTCCACATCAGGAGGTTCAATTGGGTACCTGTGCATTTTGGACTTGGTCGATCTTACCCAAATATTTTGCACCTTGGGTTAGTCCCGAGAAGGTCATCGATAGGTGGGATTGGGTACCTGTCGGGACAGTGATCTTGTTCAGCGCCTGATAGTCAATACAGAGTCTCCACGTCCCATCCTTCTTCTGTACCAACACGATCGGGCTCCCACAGGGCGATGAACTTGGTCTTATGTGACCTTTCTGCAACAGCTCCTGAATCTGCCTCTTGATTTCATCATTTTCTAGAACAGAGCGTCGATAGATCGGTCCATTGGGTAGCGGCGCACCTGGGGTCAGATCAATCGGGTGCTTGACCTGGCAGTGCAGAGGAACCCTGTGGGTGAGGTGAAGATGTCCCCGTACTCCTCCACGACCTTATCCATTTGTTGTTGTTGTGCATAGGGGCCCTGTCTGGAGGTCGTGGCCACAGTCTTCTTCTTGCCCTGGGCGGATCATCGAGAAGAGCAATTTCTGGTTTGGGAAATGAAGCTTACTACATTGTTATGCAGTAACCAAAGAGATAGTGGCAGGAGGTGGTACCTCTGGTATCCTATAAAACGTATTTCCCAAAGTAACAATAACAGCACGAGACCGAGACTCATACACGGCATGACACTTCCACAAGTATGGTTTTCCTAATAATACATCAAAAACATCAATAGGAGCAATGTCACATAATAACTCATCCATGAAGGGCTTGATGCTATAGGGAAGAGAAGCGACACTTCTTGTGGTAGCCCGCGGAGATCTCGTCCTTGGTGAAGCCACCCGATGGTGTATGGATGTGGGTGAGCTGTGGTCGGCAAGCCCGACCGCTTCACGGCGTCTGCTGAAATGAGGTTCTTTTGGCTCCCATTGTCGACAATGAACTGTACAGGGGAGCCCTTTACCCACATCTGGGAGTGGAAGAGACGTTCCTCCTCCTCTGGATCTTCCGGTTCCTCCTTCTGGACCTTTGTAGTGGCAGTGGCGTTGGGCTCCGCATCAATAATCTGTTTCCCTTTCGTCCCACCCACCGAGGTTGATTCGGAGTCGGAGCATGCATCGACTCGAAGCCCTCATCTCGGCCACTAGCGTACTTGGCCCGACACTCACTTGTGTTGTGAGTGGAGCTCTTATGGAACTCACACCACTCTGAGTGTCCTTCTTTGGCTTTACGGTGTTGTTCTTTTCTTGTGGCTTTGACGGGTTGTCTTTGCTTCGCCATGCTCATCCTTTGTTAACGGTTTGGAAGCACCTTTTCCTTGCTTTTGATTCCACGGATCCAAAGTCTCGCTTCTTAATTTGTTCCAATTTGCTCAATCTTGGCGGCACTACACGTTATCACCAGTACCAAGCGAGGAGATGTCGAGGAACTCCATTTCCTCCTGAATGTATCTTTGCAAATAACTTCGATACTTTAGCACCAAATGTTTCTCCGAATCCTTGATATCCAACTTTGTGCACAGGGTATGGAACAGATTCATCAGCTCATGCACATCTTGATCTCTTTGTTGCCGCAATGTGGTTCATTGTATGTACTTGTCCTCATAGCTCCCCCACGAGATAGTATTGTTCCATAATGGCATCTCGAAAAGAATTCCAAGGGGGTACGTAGAGGAAACGAGAGAGGTTAAGTAAGGTCCTTGTTCTCCACCCGAGTAGGTTTCCCACCGGTCCTTAACATGGGGGTAGCTGAGAGTGCAAAAATAATCTTCTCGGTGAAAAGTCATGAGCAGGAGAAATATCCTTCTAATAGATTCAACTCTATCTCTGACATCTGCGTCTATTTGACCCTCGAATATGGGAATGTCAAAATTTACTTGTACCTTAAAAGTCGCAACTCAGTGATTTCTTGGATGCGAGATGCGCAGCAGGTGGGCAGCCGTTGAAGGATCTGAGCAAAGTTATCCATCATCGCGTTCCTTTGTTTTTCGAGGGCCTCCTCGAGCAATATTTTGATAGGATCTCCTGCTCTCTCATCTTTCTTTTCGTCCCCCATGGGCGTACGTCGAGGTTTGCGAGGCTGATCTTGCAAAGGTTCCACCAGATCGAGCCCTAGCTCCTTATATCCCGACCTCGTTGGGGACATGCAAAGAAGGATCAAGAAAAAGCAGACCGCTCTGATACCACTGATCCGGATTTATGCAGGAACGCAGCAGAATAAACATATAACCATAAATACAGAGATGCAACGGAAATAACACTTCATTTCATTAATATCAAAGAACTGAAATTTACTTATTGATGGAAATAAAACTAGCTAGAGGCTCTGGTAGCTATCTCGAGAAGAGATGTGGTGGCTCTGGTTCTCTGAGCTTGTATTGGCGCGAGGGCCTGGCCTTTATTATTGAGAAACAATGGAGAACCCTAAACATCTAAAAACCTAACCCTAGGAGATGAAGCGCCAAAAACCTGGGCCCCGTTTGGGTAAATTGGTGGCACAACTTCCCGGGGATGTTTTCAAATTCGAGAGGACGTAACTTTGGCATACTATCTCCGTTTGACGCACATGATACATCATTAGAAAGCTCTATTCGAGGACTACAACTTTCAGGGCGAATTTGATCAGAATTTTATGATCAAATTCACTAGTAATCCTGTGCCCAAAAAACATCGTTTAGGGCCTCAAAACGGCTTCGGAAGTTCAGGACCCGAAAAACTGCTAGAAATAGTAAGTTATGCCGAAACTGAAAAACTGAAAGAGACAATGGTGGGGGGCCAAGTGGAATAGGTGGGTGGCCACCAATATCCACCTGGATCATTCCTCCCCCCTTAGGAAACAATGGTCCCCATTGCGTTAAAAAGTTCCTCCATGAGATGAGGCTGCCCCGAACTTGGTCCCTGGTGAACCACTTTCCAGCATACGTGCGGGGAGTTGGCGGCTGACAACTCGATACAGTTGGATCTGCTGTTGACGAGTGTTCTTGATTTGCATGTCCATGATACAATCTGTGGTGGCCTGTTCCATGCGGTCTGGGTTTAACTCTGTTGGTGTGAGTTGTTCTGCAATGTCCGAGGTGTCCAGTAGAGGTGGAAAGTAAGGACGAAGGCGATCCACATTGAAGACTGGGTGCAGACCAAGGAATGGTGGAATACTAAGCTCGAAGGCATTGTTACCTACGGCCTTGGTGATGGTGTACGGCCCGTATCGGAGCGGGCGAAGCTTGCGGTGAGGTCCAGTGAGGCGCTCCTTCTGCAAATGTAGCCATACTTTGTCGCCCACCTGGAAGTGGTGTGGCACACGGTGTTGATCATGGCGCTGCTTGTACTTCGCATTGGCTCTGTCCAATATATCATGAACCTGTTGGCGGATGTGTTGAATGCGCTCGATGAAGCTACTTGCTTTGTCGACTTCAGACTGGACATGAGCTGAATCGGCCTGAGCAGCTGCAAACGGCATGGCTATGTCAATGGGACATAGTGGTTGGAATCCCAAGCCCACCTGAAAGGGGCTATGGCCAATTGAACTGTGGAGAGCCCGGTTATTACTGTGTTGTACATAGGGGAGGCTCTCGTCCCATGTGCGTGGATGCTTTGAGTTGTACATGCGCAGAATGTGTACAATCATTCTGTTGACGACCTCTGTCTGGCCATCTGTTTGGGGATGGAAAGCTGTGGACTTGGTGAGCTTTGTGTCCAACATTGACCAGAGAAATTTGGACAAATGTTGAGGAACTGCCTATCTCGATCGATATGATGAGCGCTGGGATCCCAAAGTGCACCCACACTCGTTCGAAGAAAGAGTTTAGCGGTGGCTTACTGGCACGTGATATTCTTCTTACGAGGCCGCCATAGCAAGTGGCCATCTTAGAAATCGTCAGCGACCACGAAAACAGGTCATTTCCATTCTTGGTAGAGAGGCGGGCAGGCATGCCAATCCATGGAGATGGATTCCCGCGGTCGACCAAGGGGTAGGTAGTGGAGTATATGACCCTTTACTTGATGGTGTAGATTTAGCTGATGTACAGCAGTCTGGAATCCAGATGTGCTTCATAAACGTCCACTGAGTTCAGCGATAGAAATACTTGAGAAGTATTGCTATCTGTTCTGAGCCAGAAAATGCCCAACGACTCGACTGTAGTGTGCTTCCCATATCATCTTGGCACGCTCGCTTGAAGGAACACAAAGGTGTCCCAGGTGACATAAACGTGCATCTTGGAGGTGAAAATTTGGAACACGTTATTGAGTGCCTTATAGTGTGGTTATGGGTCACTCTCATAGAGAAGCGGCCAATCAGAAGTCTCGTGCCCACAAGAGTTGAGCACGGTGGTGAGCGCCACGATCGGTGATCGGCTGAGGCAGTCTGCAACATTATTGGTGCTACCCTTCTTGTACTTGATGTTCAAATGAAACTGTTGCAGATATGTGGACCACTTCTGATGGCGATCATTCTGCAACTTCCCTTGTGTCTGTATGAACTGCAGGGGCCGGTAGTCTGTGTGGATGATTGTTTCCTTCCCCAAAATGTAATGCTTCCATTGTCGACAGGCTTGCACAATGGAATACATTTCTTTGTCATAGGTGGGATACTTGCGAACTGTCTCAGACAATGTCTCACTGTGATATGCCACTGGATGTCCCTGTTGAGTAAGAACTGCCCCAATAGCATAGTCAGAGGCATCTGTCTCGATCTCAAATAGTTGCTGCAAGTCTGGTAAGGTGAGCACTGGGGCAGAACAGAGGCGATTTTTCAATTCTTTGAACGCCTTCTGTTGAGGTTCCGACCAAAAGAATTTTGCTCTCGCTCCTCCTTTGGTGACTTGACTCGAGGGCCAAGTGATATGAGAGAATCCCAACACGAATCTACGGTAGAAATTAGCAAGACCCAGAAAGCTGCGAAGCTCTGTTATAGTAGTCGAGGCTGGCCAATCCCGAATGACTTGGATCTTGGCTGGATCCACATGCACCCCCCTTTCATCAATAATGTATCCCAGATATTGAACCTGGGTCATGCCAAACGTGCACTTCTCCAAATTGGCACACAACCTGTGTTGCCGCAGTGTTTGGAGGACTTGTCGGATGTGATGAAGGTGCTCTTCCCAAGTCTTGCTGAAGATCAGAATGTCATCCAAGTACACCACTACGAATGAGTTGGTGAATGGCCGCAAGATGTCGTCCATCATCCTCATGAAGGTTGCGGGAGCATTCGTCAACCCGAAAGGCATGACCGGCCATTCAAAAAGGCCTTCCTTAGCTTTGGGCGGTCTCTTGCATGGGGGTTGGTCATTTGGTGGTGCCAGGTGATAATTGATCTGCGAAATATTTTGCACCTTGGAGTTGGTCCGAGAAGGTCATCAATCCGTGGGATTGGGTACCTATTCCGGACGGTGATGATCTTGTTGGCGCGATGGTGATAGAGTCCTCTACAGTCCATCCTTCTCTGGCACCAGCGATCGGGCTCCACGAAAGACGATGAACTTGGTCTGATGTGACCTTTCTGCAACAGCTCCTGAATCTGCCTCTTGATTTCATCATTTTCCAGAACAGAGCGTCGATAGATGGGTCCATTGGGTAGTGGCGCACCTGGGGTCAGATCAATCGGGTGCTTGACCTGGCAGTGCAGAGGAACCCCTGTGGGTGAGGTGAAGATGTCCCCGTACTCCTCCTCGACCTTATCCATTTGTTGTTGTCGTGCAGAGGGGCCCTGTCTGGAGGTCGTGGCCACAGTCTTCTTCTAGCTGGGATCATCGAGAAAACAAATTTCTGGTTGAAATGAGCTTGCTGTTTCATACAATGAAAGACTAATTGGCGGAATTTTATGTACCTCTGGTATCTGTTACAACTTATTTACAAAGTATGTGCTTGACGAGGTGGACTCATGCAGCCCAAGTATGGTTGTCCTAATAATACATCAGAAACATCAATAGGAGCAACATCACATAATACCTCATCCGTGAAGGGCTTGATGCTATAGGGAAGGCGACACTGCCGGTTGACGCGGAGATCTCGTCCTTGGTGAAGCCACCCGATGGTGTATGGATGTGGATGAGCTGTGGTCGGCAAGCCCAACCGCTTCACGGCGTCTGCTGAAATGAGGTTCTTTTGGCTCCCATTGTCGACAATGAACTGTACAGGGGAGCCCTTTACCCACATCTGGGAGTGGAAGAGACGTTCCTCCTCCTCTGGATCTTCCGGTTCCTCCTTCTGGACCTTTGTAGTGGCAACGGTGGCGTTGGGCTCTGCATCAATAATCTGTTTCCCTTTTTCATTCCCCTTTTCAGGTTCTGATTCGGAGTCAGAGCATGCATCTGACTCAGAAGCCCTCATCTCGGCCACTAGCGACTGCTTGGCCCGACACTCACTTGTGTTGTGAGTGGAGCTCTTATGGAACTCACACCACTTTCCGTGTCCTTCTTTGGCTTTGCGGTGCTGTTCTTTTCTTGTGGCTTCGATGAGTTGTCTTTAGCCGCCATGCCTTGGCTCGGTCCTTTATTCTGCGGTTTGGAAGCACCTTTCCCTTGCTTTTGATTCACAGATCCAAAGTCTCGCTTCTTCTGCTTGAATTTCTGCTCAATCTTGGCAGCATACCGGTATGCCGTACCAAGCGAGGAGATGTCAAGGAACTCCATTTCCTCCTGAATGTATTTGTGCAGACAGTTGCGATACTTTAGCACCAAATGTTTCTCTGAATCTTTGATACCCAACTTTGTGCGCAGGGTATGGAACAGATTCGTCAGCTCATGCACATCTTGATCCCTTTGTTGTCGCGGCGTGGTCCATTGTATGTACTTGTCCTCATAGCTCCCCACGGGATAGTACTGTTCCTTGATGGCGTCTCGGAAAGAATTCCAAGTTGGTACGGCCGAGAACAGAGAGGGTTCTGTCTGGTCCTTGTTCTCACAGTAGGTTTCCCACCAGTCCTTAACATAGGGGGTAGCTTTGAGGAGTGCAAAAATAATCTTCTCCCGGTCTGAAAAGTCATGAACGGAGAAATATCCTTCTAATAGATTCAACCATCTATCTACGGCATCTGCGTCTATTTGACCCTCAAATATGGGAATGTCAAAATTTACTTGTACCTTAAAGGGAGTCGCAACTCCAGAGTGGCTACTGGATGCAGATGCGCCGCCGGTGGGCAACCGTTGAAGGATCTGAGCAAAGCTATCCATCATCGCGTTCCTTTGTTTTTCGAGGGCCTCCTCGAGCAATATTTTGATAGGATCTTCTGCTCCCTCATCTTCCTTGACGGCGTCTCAGAAAGAATTCCAAGTTGGTACAGCCGAGAACAGAGAGGGTTCTGTCTGGTCCTTATTCTCACAGTAGGTTTCCCACCAGTCCTTAACATGGGGGGTAGCTTTGAGGAGTGCAAAAATAATCTTCTCCCGGTCTGAAAAGTCATGAACAGAGAAATATTCTTCTAATAGATTCAACCATCTATCTACGGCATCTGCGTCTATTTGACCCTCAAATATGGGAATGTCAAAATTTACTTGTACCTTAAAGGGAGTCGCAACTCCAGAGTGGCTACTGGATGCAGATGCGCCGCCGGTGGGCAGCCGTTGAAGGATCTGAGCCAAGCTATCCATCATCGCGTTCCTTTGTTTTTCGAGGGCCTCCTCGAGCAATATTTTGATAGGATCTCCTGCTCCCTCATCTTTCTTTTCGTCCCCCATGGGCGTCCGTCGAGGTTTGCGAGGCTGATCTTGCAAAGGTTCCACCAGATCAAGCCCTAGCTCCTTATACCCCGGCCTCGTTGGGGACATGCAAAGAAGGATCGAGAAAAAGCAGACCGCTCTGATACCACTGATCCGGATTTATGCAGGAACGCAACAGAATAAACATATAACCATAAATACAGAGATGCAGCTGAAATAACACTTCATTTCATTAATATCAAAGAACTGAAATTTGCTTACAGACAGAATGGAAATAAAACTAGCTAGGGCACTGGTAGCTATCTCTGAGAAGAGATGTGGCGGCTACAGGCCTCTGAACTGAGTTACAATGAGGCTCGAGGGCCTATTTATTATTGAAAAACAATGGAGAACCCTAAACATCCCAAAAACCTAACCCTAGGAGATGAAGCGCCAAAACTATGGGCCCCGTTTGGGTAAATTGGTGTTTCAACTTCCCAGGGACGTAACTTTGGCATACTATCTCCGTTTGACGCATATGATACATCATTAGAAATCTCTATCCGAGGACTACAGCTGTCGGGACGAATTTTATCAGAAAATTCGCTAGCGCTTTCGTACCCAAAAAACGTCGTTTAGGGCCTCAAAACGGCTCCAGAAGTTCAGGACCCGAAAAACTGCTAAAAATAGTAAGTTATGCCAAAACGGAACAACTGAAAGAGACAATGGTGGGGGCCCAAGTGGAATAGGCGGGTGGCCACCAATATCCACCTGGATCATGCATCCCATAAACCATCAAATGGACGCAATAGGAATGCTAATCTTCATAAGCATTAGGCGGATATAAGACCAATCAGCGCAGTCATAAGCTTTTAGGAGGTCAACTTTGAGGATGAGACCATATTTTTTCTCCACGTGCATGGAGTGCATTACTTCTTGTGCAATGGAAATTGCATCGTGTATAGAGTGGCCTTTGAGAAAACCGTATTTCTCCTGAGAGATTGAATTTGATAGAGTCCGTCGGATCCGATTTGCAATGATTTTGGAATAAATTTTATAGACCACATTACATAGGGAAATGGGTCTGAAATCCTTAAAATTTAATGGATCGGAGGACTTGGGAATCAAGGCCAGAAATGCAGAATTCATGTTGGAAGGAATATGCCCCATGATCCACCCCTGTTCCATAATGATGCTGAGCTCATCCACCAACAAATCACTAAAATGGATGAAAAAATTCTTCGGCCACCCATCTGGCCCCGGGCACTTATCGTTGGCAAAACTTTTTAGGGTCGCAATGACCTCATCTTTTGTGATAGCCACACCAAGAGATTTGATGGCCGCCTCATCGAACATTTTCGGCAAGTATTGTAGAACCCATTGTTGGCTCCCCGGGTTCACAGCATCATCCGATTTATAAAAGGCATAGAAATGATTATAAGCCTCCTCCATGATCTCATTTGTAGACGAAACCAACACCCCATCCGCTTTCTGAATTTTCCATATGGTGTTTTTATTCCTCCTTGCATTTGCAGACTTATGAAAGAATTTTGTATTGAAATCGCCTTCCTTCAACCAATTTATTTTTCTTTTCAACTTCCAAGTTATTTCCTCAATACGCAGGATCTCCAACTTGCACTTCTGTAACTCCCAAATTCTGTTATATGTTGCATGATCGAGAGTTGTGGAAGTAAATTGATAGTGAATGCCATGCAACTCATCATCAATACATTTTAGTTCCATTTAGAGAGTCGCTTTCTTCTTGATCTCCCATTCCTTTGTCCTTCTTTTGAGTTCTTGTAATTTTAGGTGAAAGCATGACCACCCAAAAGTTCCCACAGAGGGAGAACATTCATTCCAAACTCGACGAACAAGTCTATTATATTCTAGATCCTCCAACCATACTCGATTGAATTTGAAGGGAATCGCCCTACGCTTTGACTTCGCCCGCCAAATGATAGAGATTGGCAAGTGGTCAGAAATTTTAGAGACAATTACCCCAGATCGTAACTGACCCAGCAAAGATAGAATTGAACCACCGACCATGACTCTATCAATCCTTTTGCCAATAAAGTCTCTCCCCATACGATGATTGGTCCATGTGGGTATGATTGGGGAGGGACGAATGTCTTTGAGCATGGCCAACTCAAGCACCGAACCGACATGACCCACCAATGGATCTCTTTTAGCCTTTAGTCCCTACAGGGTGACATTAAAGTCACCGATAACCATAATATTTTCCAAACGCAGAACGCCAGATGAGCCAAGTCTATCCCAAAAATCATATCAGTCATGACACGGAGAATACAGATTAATGATGTTAAATACTCTAGGAAAACCCCTCATTTTTCTGGAGAGTATGATGCCCCCAATAAACCTGTATGCTCTGAAATCAGCAAATGATGGGTTCCAGATAGCCAACAAACCTCCAGCATGGCCATCTGCATGTACACCAGCTGCATGCCAACCCGGGAAAATCTTCATAAAAGAACTAATTGCCTTCTCTCTACAGCATAAAGTCTCCTGTATCAATACAATGTTAGGCTTCCTTTCTGTAAACAGATCTCTTAGGCGAATGAGTTTATCAGAGTCGCCTATACCCCGCATATTTAAAGAGATGATGTGATTCATTTGTCATCCACGGAATGGTTTCCTGCCCTAAGCGCCCTGAGGTCCTCTGGATCAAAAATATGAACATCAACAATATCAAGCAACTCATCACGAAAGAGAGTTTTAGACTTCAAACGACCTCTAAAATTTCTAGACCCTCCTTTGATCGTTTTATGAACAATTATGTTTTTTTACGACTCCGGAGAGATGAAAACCCCCGACTCCTTGGGAATATTGTCAAAAACAGTTAAGGCCATGAGGTCAAGGAGTGGATTTTTGAGAAAGGACTCAATGTCACTTCCAACGAAATTTTTTGGAGAGTTGCCAAGATCATTCGGAATTGGAGAGGGGGGCAAAGGTGGAGGGGAAGCCCACTCGAGAGGAGGCATCGATGGGGAAGTGTAAGGACATTCAGCAGGGGAGCGAGTTAGTGGATTGGCATGTGAGGACTCAGATAAGTTAAACCGAGCCAAAGGTTTACTGAGAGGAGACCAAAAAAATAAGGATAGGGCATTGTTTTGTGCCTCCGAATCAAGCATTCCAACAACAGGGGAAAGGGGCGGAGGAGGAATATGCAGGGAGAGTTGTGGTTGATTTCCGCCATTCGAGGATGGAATACAAGTTAACACAGACCAAACAGGGACAATTGGGGAAGACCGACAATCATTTGGCACGAGGTCCCTTTGAAGGTTCATAGATCCCAACCCCAACAACGACTCCGCCACCCCAATTTTGGCCGACCCCTCATCAAGTCCAGCCAAAACATTTGTGACCATGTTCTCTTTATTTACCATAACAAAAACATTTTCAACTTGGGAAACATCATTATATTCATCTATAGGAATGGTCTTATCACTATTTTCGCTAGCAGAAGCATATATTTCTTCATCAAATACTGAGGGATTAGAGTTACCTGAGTTATGATCCGTCGGACGTCCCCTTTTTTCCCATAAGACCCTTGCTTCAATTGAAGTCGGATTTACAATCAAATTTCCCCGAGTGCGCATCAGGTAGCTAGCTTTAAGGTGGCCCATGAGGTGGCAAATGAGGCATCGAAACAGGACACCCCAGTAGTCCACACGTTGTCGGTGCCTCCTCATCCCCCATACCAAATCAATATTAGCAGGTAAGCCGCCCGAGAAGTTGACATCCACCAGAAGCCAGGAAATACACTTATCACTCACCCCCAGAATACTGGGATCAATGTACTTAGTGCATCCAATGGAATTCCCAATTTCCCTTAATGCCTTGAGCATCCAGAACTCCAGAGGCAAGCCTGGGAGCTTAACCCACGCCATCTTGTTTTTTGGAGCTTCCATGATCGGATTGAAGCCAAGATACCAAGGCAAGAGTTGTAAGAAACTCTTCCCACGAACCCAAGGCACGTTAATAATCCTGTCAACGTCTTGTTAATTTTGAAAATGAATACTAAACCAGTTATTGAGTAGAAAACTAACCTTTGGAGTATATCCCACAATGGGGCACCAAAACTTCTTTTCCCACTCCATCATATCTACCTCATTCCCCTCAGCAAATATCCAACGCCCAATAAGGGGCCATTTTCTAAGACTAGTAACCCACCCCCATAGATCGTCGTATTCTAAGACAACCTCCATAACATCCATGGCGGGTCTGTAATAGGAGAAATGAGCTTGTTTTTTCTTTTGCCTACCTCGTCGATAACTTACAGCAGAGGGAGCACCTTGCACACCTAAACCCTATGGAGCATTCACCGACTGAGCGATCAATCGCGCTTCAAGTTCAAATTCCGCTTGCCACCTACTTTCTGCAGCCACTGTAGCTGCAATCATTGCCTCCTGGGTAGATATGTCAGATGCCAACACATCAACCCCATCCGCCATGTTTTGATATTTACGACTAACAATGATCCAAGTTAGAAAACCGATGAGGAAGAAAACAAGTGGCAGGCTGTAAGGAGGGTTATCCAGTCAAGGTAGTTCACACCATCGAGAAGTAATAACCAAAGGAAAGACCAAAAGAATGTTTCATATCATCATTAATAGTCAACCTCTGCTCCCATTCATCGATAAGAGAGGTGTCAGACAATTAACTTGTTTTTCGAACCAACGACTCTCCACAAATATAAATAAAGCCTATTCCACTTTTGTCGAGAATGATGCCATAAATGGAAATCGTCACTGGGAGAAAAACAAGCTTGGATCCACTATACCAACTGTCCTAA
Source organism: Pinus albicaulis (assembly GCA_034641835.2). Taxonomy (NCBI): domain Eukaryota; kingdom Viridiplantae; phylum Streptophyta; class Pinopsida; order Pinales; family Pinaceae; genus Pinus; species Pinus albicaulis. The sequence continues at coordinate 18,986 of JAXQQM020077889.1, forward strand.
TTGATAACACGCACCCACCAACGGATCTTCTTGGGATCCCAGTACTGACCCACACCCTACAGCTAAGATCACCCTCATGTCACTTAATCGTCCGGCCAACAGATTCAAAAAATCTAGTAGGATTTGGGATGGAAAAAAGGTGGTAGAAGAAAACTCATCGGAAAAACCAGTCCTTCCATAGCTGAGATTAAATATGGCAACAAGAACAACAGATACATCCAGGGCATGTCCACCACTTAGAACCTAATCGGAACCCAAAATTTTTTCACGGTCTAGAAATAATAAATGATTCAAGCCATTTACACCATAGGAAATACAATTTTCAGGACCATTTATAATCTTCTTGGTTCGACTCAAAAGAGGATGATTGCGAACAGTCACAATCCTCAAGACTTAGCATTTGTCTTACATCCAGTGTTATATATTGCCATTAAAATGAAGATTTCCGTGTATATTAAGGAGATAATCATAAATACTTCTATGATGTCTGATGAATTCATCTAGAAACAAGACCAGTGCCAGGTGCAAGACACTACAATAACTTCCTAACTTCAACCCTACTACAGCACAAACCTCGGACCATGAAACTTCATTCCCCACTAAAAACTATATCCCTACAGACTCATATCCACAGAAAAGCAGACCCTAGGGACGTAACTCCCCCTATTCCAGGAAAGGAGCCCCGTTAGCCATCCAGAGGCCAGACGAAACCATTTTAATGCTCATAGAAGGACATACCAAAGTTCTATCCTAGTCCCATATCCCACCAACAAAGTAGCATTCCCACAACTAGAAAATTGAAAGGATTTAGCAAGCATTACCTCCGCAATTGCTCTAGTTTTAGTGGACTCTATTGCAGTGTACATGAAGGAGGGAAAGGTAAATGTAGTGGGGGAAGAATATCCTGTGCATGTTGCAACAAAACTAAGAAGATACAAATCAAAAATGCTCTGCCTTGTAGATTTCAGCACCCATGTATTTATGGGAATTAAGGAAAATTGGAAAGCAAGGGAAATTGGAAAGCCAATGATCTCCTACAGTTATGCATGGCCTTGTCTAGTACCTATGACCTCTTAGACAACCAAGATCAAGATCAAATTCACCCCAGCAGGTGAAAATAATGCTCAGGGGAGAAGGATACGACTCTAGTAAGAAACAATCTTACACCATAGGGACTAAGAATGATGATAACTCATACAAAATAATTTTATTATATCTTAGCAACATATATTAGAGGAGAGCCTAGCACATTGCCTTTCATTGTCAAAAGAGAGATATCCATGTGCAAATTAACCCTCACTCCATATGAGACTATTGCAGCTATGGGATAGTGAAGGAATTGGTCATGGCAGTTAACACTAAATTGGGCTAGTTTTAGTGTTGTCCAATTCGGACTATTGCATCTTGTCATAGGAAAAGATTGTAGGACATTTCAACATTGCAAAGATTTTTTTAGGTGACTTTTGAGAAATCAAGAGAAGAAATTTCATACATTTTCTTGATAAATAATTAACAGGTCTTTCAAACACTAGTAAATCATGAAATCAGAACCCTAGAAAATATACAAGTCCCAGTAACAACCGAAACATAACCCCTGACAGATGATTCAAACATGACCCAACTCAGGTGTACCAGCTATCAAAGAAATAGATGTAGCAACTCTCATTCGGCGGCTCTACTGCTTGGGCTCTCCTGCTTGCGTTGCTCTCTCTTCTCCGGATAAGAACAAATATCTCCTTGCTTCATGATTTTTCTTTGCGTAGATTACATAGATTGGTGATCGGTACTGAACGAGCTTCAGTTCAACTAGTTCAATGGCTAAAAATATAGCTTTTGCTACGGCAACCAGGCCGGTTATGAGTAAACAGATTAAAGGTAAATAAATAGATTTGTAACTGGAAGGGATGCAGCGACTCTTTAAGAATAATCTTTTTCGAATCAGGATGGAATACAGGATCAAAACTAATCGCTTACATTAACTGACAACAAGTTGCCCTCCCTTTGTGAGCGTTGTATTTATAATACTGCATACTAAATAATAACTACTCCTCCAACCCACAAGGCTCTCCAACCTAGTAATTGATAATTTCCAATTAATAGAAATAAACGACCCTCCCAAATCTCCTACCAAACAACCAAAGATCGAAACACAAGTGCTCCCACAATTGTCCGCCTTGATTATTTGCGCAGTTGGGATAGTAATACTCTGAACACACCAAATGGGATATTCCCATGCATGGCCAAACCAAAATTCTGAAGTTAGTACAAATGCGTGCGAATGTCATATATCCAAATATTTTCCAATGCATGAAACTATTATATATTATAAACTATAATATATAGTGTAATAAAATAATTATATATTATAAACTATTTTATATTGTGTAATAAATCAATGGTACAATGGTATGAGAAGAAGGATTAGTATAAAAGTATAAACTATATACAGTGTAATAAACCATTATATTTGTAATAAATTAATAATATAATGGTATGAGAAGAAGGATTAGTATAAAATTATTATATTTTATAAATTATTATATAGTTTGAGGTGGTCTAATGGTTAAGAGTGTGTGTTTCCTTTCAAGAGGTCATGTCTTTAAAATTAGAGGGGATAAAGTATGTATGTCTTCGTAGACTTAGTAGTCAAATTGTTGCCCGAAGGTGTGTCACTTGTTCCACAAACAAGGGGTCTCATACACCAATTTGGAGTCAATATTTATATCAATTAACCATGTATAAATCAACATACTTTGAATTCGAATTAATGAAATCATTCTCTATGAATCTAGTGCAATAATCAACCACGGTATGTAACAATGCCACAAAAAACCCATAACAAATAGTGTGTCCACAATTAAAAATTACTAACATAAATGACTAATTCATATACTTGTTGTACTTGTTATTTAGTCATATTTTTATTCTTGGACTATAATAGTCATTTACGTTAATCATTTGTTATTTATTATCTAGTCATATATTTTAATCCTAGAATAAATTAGTCATTTAAGTTAGTCATTTTTAGTTTAGTCACTTATTATCTAGTTGTATATTTTATTTCTAGACTAAGTTAGTCATTTTTAATTTAGTCACTTATTATCTAGTCGTATATTTTATTCCTAGACTAAATTAGTCATTTTTTGTTCTATCACTTAATATTGCTCAAATTTAGTAGTATTTCACTTGAAATAATTGCGGTGACTAACATTTTTAGTCGCCTAGTCACTAATTTCATCATTTTTTACTAGTGTCACTTTAAGATTTTTGGCTCATCTGTTTATGTTCATGTGAACAAGAACTCTAGGAAGAAGCTGGAGCCAACTGGAGAAGTTGGGATATTTGTGGGATACATAGAAACACCCCATAAGTATTGTGTGTACTTGCCAAACAGTCGAATGACTGTGGTGCGACGGGATATAAAATTCAATGAGGAGAAAGCCATGAAGTTGTCGCTTGAGAGGGAGCAACACTTGCATGCATAGGAGGAACTGCTTGTTCCCAAAGATGAGCCTCTAGATGTGGATCATCCACAGGAGGATGACCATGGAGTGGAGGAGTCCACTCACGTAGAGCCAAACATTAGAACTGGCAGAAGGCGTACCACACAATCTGAGAGGCTGAACCTTGATGTGGCACAAAATGTAGGAGCCCCTACTTCACAGCACAGACAGAAGCAGTCTCTTGAATGATTGTTATAGCATCATTTCTCACCTTCACATGATTCATGATTGCTTTGATGGTTTTGGGCACCCATTCCTCCAGAATTGGAAAAATTCACTTTAAAACAGTGTAAAAATCCCCATACGCAACTATGCCCGTACTTTTCCGCGTGTATACGCGAGTCCAGCTGCACTTTTCCGCGTATGCCATTAAAATTATGAAAAAATATATAATTATTCCCTATTTTCGGGCTGGGTTGATGGTTACTCAGGTAGTTCAACCAACCCAGCACGTGGCCAACTGTTTCCAACTGTTGAAACTACTTGGAGGGAGTATAAAAACCCCTCATGTGTATGGCCTAAGGGAGAGAGAGAATTATTGATATTATACTCTGTTGGTATTCCCTATCCAAGTCTCATTCCCCGTGCCTCCTGCACTTTCCCAGTTCATTACAGGAAACCCTTGTTTCCTTGAGATGCTCATCTCCCTATATGTCATCTCGTATGCACCAGTTTGGAAGGAGTCTTAGCAAGGCAAGGGCGGGACGGATCCGGACGACGATCTGCTCGAAGATCGTGGAAGGATTCAGGTGATCTCTCCACTCGTTACTTTTGTACATGCTATTTATAATACAGAAGTACCAGCTTGTTCCCAAAATATACGTGTTAGTGTCTGCTTACATATATGAGAAAATTGTTATTTAAGCATTCATTATGATCTATTTAATGTTTTATATGGATTTCACTAACATTTAGAGTAGATATATGCTTTACAACCAGTTCTTCGTGCTTGTTTCTTCTTGTCTTTCAGGTTAAGCAGGAAGGACGGTTGCTGGGGGTTTGGACCCTGCGGGATCTGCTTCAACCGTAGGACCTACGGGTAGCTTCCTCGATCTACTCTATTTAGTTTTTCTGAACATGCATGGTTGTGTGAGTCCTTCTTAAGTAGCATGCCCCTGCTCTGTGGAGGTTGTAACCCAACAAACCTCTAGGGTGATTTTCCCCGAAACAGAACTGGCGACTCCACTGGGGATCACATTCTTGTGACTCCCCTGTTGGGTGGTTTCAGCTATTTGGTAGGTTGCCGACAGTTTTAACTTTCATTTGCAGTCCAGTTTACTTTTTCTCAGTCAGTCTGAAGTCCTGGTTTCTTATCCAGGCTTGTCCTTTTTGTTTTTTTCATTATTTACCTTTGTATACGCGCTTTTTTCTGCACACAGTCGCGTATACATGCAAGTTTGTCTAAAGGGACCCGCGTATACGCGAGTTTCCCTTAGCACAGACGCGTATCTACGCTGGTTGCATAACTGTGAAGTAGCGTATACCTAGGCAGATTTTGAATTTTTGGGTTTCTTGACTTTTTGGTCCTTTCTGGATGTGGAGACCTGTTTCTACAGTGTCTCTGTGTTCTCTGGATTGTGAAGGAAGTGGTTTCTTTTCTTTTCTCTCTTTCGTTTGATTGAAAACTAGTCTTTTTGGCAAAGTGTTGTTTCTGGTGCTGGCACTTCTGGTTTGAGTACCAAGATAGCTTTCTGAGCATTCTTCGTTGTTCTGCATTATCAGAACAGTGAGCTCCTGCTCATTTACTCGCTCCTATCTTTGTGTTGTGCTTTGCATTAAGATTTTTGCTCGTTTCTTGATTGGTTTTCTTGAGTTCCATAGGCTAGGTCTTGTTGCCACTTTTGAAGAGTTTTTCTTGCTTCTTCGAAGTTTTTGTTTGCGACGAGTTTGCACTATTTTTCTAGGCTGAGTGGCTGAGTTTTCTTGTCTTCTTTTTCTCTTATTGATCTTGCTATGAGTTAGCCTTATAAGGTTTGGGAGCATTGTTGAAGTTTGTGCTTGAAATTCAGTCCTGTTTGGTTTGGATTTTGATAGTTTTGCTTGGTCTTTTCGAGCTCTTTCTCTATAAAACTAAAAAGCTCAAAAAACATTTGTTTTGCTTTTTGTTTTTGCATTTCAAAGGCTTAAAAAACATTTTCACTTGTTATTTGCTTTTTTTGTTGCATTTTCATTTTCGTTTTGCCATATATTTTGAAGCTTTTGTGAGGTTTCTTGCTTTCGGTTTTTGGCTTGATAATTGGAAGGGAGTTGTCATTCATTTCTTCTTCTTGTTTTTAAGCATCTTTGGTGTCTTCATATTAAGAGTTCTTGATTTCGGGAACTAGCTTTCTGGACTACCAAGAAGAGTTAAAACTGAAGGACTTTTTGGGAAATTTCACTCTGCTTTAGGAGATTTGCATCTTAGGATTTGCATGCTTGTAGTGATTTGCATTAGGTGCATTTAATCATTTAGTCAATTTCATAGTTTTTGTGAGTGCGAGTTTGCTATTTGAAAAGAAAAAAAATACAAATTTTAATCTCGTAGAACCCCTGTAGAGATTGCTTTTCATCGAAAGACAACAACTGCATCTGCATGTAGTTAAGTTTTTATTAATTTCTTTTTGCATCAAAAACACCATAAGTTTCATCTCCATATCCTTGTGACTTAACATAACAGCCCATTAAAATAAGCGATTTAATTTAAAATCAACTAGCAAGTTTTCTAAGTGTCATACACCAACTAGCTAGGTTGTAGGGCCTTGGATTAGGTGAGTGGAGAGTTAACTCTCCAAGGCCGCTCAAACAAAACATAGAAGTTGATTAATCGAGTGAAATCCAACTCCGTTAGGTGGACCGGGAAAGCTCTCCTCTAGAGAGTCAAGAGCGAGGGGAAGTGAAGGCTGAGAAGAGGGATACCCCCTCTCTAATTAGCTTAATATGACCTCAAGACCGTTCTGCCCGGCTTCTGACACGGATTGGTGCCCATAGTTGCCACTCCTAGGTTCCACACAGGTGACTGCGGGGGGGAATACCCATGGTACCTGAGGCAGACGTCGCATCACTTTCAGCAGTACTTCTGGGGGGTGCCCTTACGAAGCTTGGGTGCTTGAGCCGGCAAAGGCTATCGTTAGGAGGTCGGCGTAACTGTTTCTGATACCTTCGCTAGTTGTTCTGGGCCCTAATCATCCCAGACTGCTTTCGGGAGGTCCTATATTTCGCTTTCCTGTATTTTGGTGTCCGGTCCTCATCACCCAGAGCGGAAATACTTGGAGGCTGTTTGCTTGAATGTATCTCAGGGATTTTTCTTTTAGTGAGTGCTCTTTGCTCCTAGCTTGCCTAGCTTTTCACTTTTTGAGTCTAATTTAAAATCTATAAAAGTGGTTGATCAAGCGCCTCGTCGATCGAGGAGAATCCGGGGGTTATCTCCCGAGAGTTCAGAGCCTTCTTCGAGAAGGCGTAGGAGTGATTTAGCAGGTGGTTACCACCCTGTGGCATCTGACGCAGTGGAGAGAGATCCTCCACAAAGGTCTGAAGGTTTCATAGCTGATTCTGGTGTCGGTTCCAAGAGGAGCGTTCCGCTCACCTCACGAGTTTTATTTCCTCAGGAAGAAGATTTTCAAATTGAAGAAGTACCTGAACCTCCTTCGTCAGGTCCATCTCCTCTTCCTCCTGATTATCCGTCCGTTTTTCAGTACATCGGACCTGAGTCTGAGAGACCGAAAGATCTTCCGTATCATTCATACCTTTCGATGGCCACGACTGGGAATGCGGCTTCTGCCGTGAGTGCTGCAGGCATTCAGACTCCTGCTTCTGTTGAAGGAGGGGACACTATTGCTTTATCTTCGATTGCTTCTAGTGTTGTTGTGTTTGGCTCTGGTTTCACCCAAGCACATGCTTCTCATTCTGGTCCCTTCTGTTCAGGGATGCCCTCTAGTGGGAATCCCTCTTTTTCCTTTTCCGCTGCTGCAGCTGGATCTACACCCATGTCTAACATGGCTAGTGGATCAGCTTCGTTTCAGGGTTTCCCCTTTGGGACTGGACACATTCCTAGTTCCAATCCTTCTTTAGGGTCATTTCCGTTTACGTCCCAGACCCAGAGTTTCAACCCTTGGTCTGGGGGGCAAAGTTCGACTACTTTTACGGGTTGGAATCCTGTCTTTACTACAGCGGGGGCAGGGAATCAGTTTTACGCAGGTTATCAAGGGAATGCTTCTTTCCCTTCGTCGAGTGCTTACCAGACCTTTTCTCCTCTTTCTAATGCCTGGAACCCCTATCAGGGGCTCTCCTCTTCATTCAATACTTCAGCGGGGGGAACTGGTCTGGGCTTTGGTAACTCGGCGTGGGGAGGAGGTTCTTCTCCGTTTTCTACGAGTCCTGTTTGGCAACCTGGTGCCTCATCAAATCCAGGCTATTATTTTCAGAATGTTGGGAATCCATCCCATCAAGGATGGAATCCTCAGGCTCCGCCTCGCTTACCTTTTCTGGCAACGTTAAACTTGCCAGATCTGTCGAAGTTGACTAATGATCCGATTCATTATAGTCCGGGGTGGCCTCCGGTCCCGACCAAACTTCCTTCAGATATTCCAAAATTTGAAGGTAAGAATGGGGAGGATCTGGCTGACCACATCACCACTTTCCACTTATGGTGTTCTTCGAACTCCCTGATCGATGATTCGATTAGGTTGAGATTATTTCAACGCACCCTAACTGGAAATGCTGCCAAATGGTATATCGAGCTCACTGGGGGCAGTTTTGCTACATTTGGAGAACTGGCTGTCACATTTCTAAACCATTTCCAGTTGCCTGTCAGATATGAGGCTGGGACTGAACTCCTGGCTAATTTTAAGCAGGATGAGGCAACTCACATTTCTGATCACATTCAGGAATGGAGGAGAAGGAAGAGGCTTATTAAAGCTCATATTCCAGGTGAATTCCTTCTCGAATGGTTTCTCAAATCCCTGCAGTCAGATATTTCAAAAGATGTATCCCTATCTGGGGTATTTTCTGAGGAGCAGGCCATTTTTAGGGCCCAACAGTTAGAACTGATCTATTCTCAGTCTGGGGTACTTTATAAGTATTTGCCCAATGCTCCTCGCTCCAAATTGGATTTGTCGAAAACTAAACCTGGTCCGCATGGTGATGGACTTGTCGGATCGGTCAGTAGTGGTGCGGCCAGCCTGCTTTCTCAATTGCAGCAGTTGTCTTTACAATCTGCTCCTTCTGGTCAGGCTGTGCCTGCTGATTCATCACCTTCCCAGTCTTTGTCCATAAATGTTGTCCAAGCTTCTGATCCCAAAGGAAATCAACAATTCGATGGGAAGAAGAAGGGACGAAATAACAAGAAGAAGGGCAAGAACGGGAAGGGCAATGCAAATAAAACCAACGAGCGTGTTGGTGAGGGTCAAAAGGAGAAAAAGAAAGTGAAGTTTCCATGCAAGCTTTGTGTTGGAGACCATCTCACACACCTTTGCCCTAAAATTCAGGATGCTCAGCGCTTGTTAGCTCAGCAGGGTTCTTCTAGTTCCCAGGCTGTGTTAACAAACCCTTTTCCCCAAGGGCAGCAGTTAGTTGCTGGCGCGAACCAAAATCCTGGGGCTTCCTCTGGAGGCACCCAGGAAGGGGAAATTCCATCGAACATTTTCATGATGAGTGCTCATGCGGATATCGCTACGAGATCCCGTGATTATGGCGGAGAAGAGTCTTCGAAAGCTAATGAAGTTCCTGATGCTACTGAGTCGCTTCACATTGCGAAGCCTACTGTTGATTCTATGCCTCGGATGCCCAAAGCATCTTCTAAGCGGTCAACGATTAATCCAAACGCTAGGGCTGCCAAGAACTACTCGATTGTGGAAGATCTGGCGCAAATTCCTTGTGCTATGTCAGCTTTAGAGGTACTCCAGTCTTGTCCGGCTCAGCGCAGTGCTTTGCTCACTGCCATTGGGGCTATTGATCCGAAAAATTCTCTTCTGATTACTTTTGATATGAATAATTTTAAGAAGAGACTTCCTCATCACATGGATTTTCATATTAAATTGTCTTATCGGAAGTGTAATATCTTTCGAACGGTTGTTGATGAGGGTGCTTCCACATGCGTGATGTCTCTCACATGCTGGAAGACACTTGGATCTCCCAAAGCTGTTCCATCTAGCACTGTTCTTACTGCATTCGATGGTCATTCTCACAGACCCCATGGTATTGTCTCGGCTTTGCCCATCTGTGTTGGGGGCAAAACCGTTAACATAGAGGTTGAGGTAGTGGATGCAGCCTTGGACTACAACCTTCTGCTGGGGAGGAACTGGATATATGAGATGGATGCCATTGCATCCTCATTGTTTCGAATTGTATGTTTCCCCCACGAAGGGAGGATAGTCACGGTGGATCAACTGGACTGTCCTCCTGTAGACCTGGATGCGCCTCCTGACTCATCTGTTCCTAAGTTGGATAATACCAAGGCGCCTATTGAGAATTTAGGAGTGGGAATGTATTCTTCCCTGATGGGTTCTTTTGATCTTCCTCCTCCTAAGGTGTCTATTAATGCTATTTCATCCTCCAAGGCTCCCCTTCGAAGAGAGTTCTTCCGAACTCATTATTTTTCGGACCCTTGGACCTTACCTTCCCCTACTGCCACATTAGCGGAAGGTCAAGTGGGTGGAATGGCATTTCCGATTTCTGCAGCTGAGATTGCATATCAGTCTATTATTGACACTGCAGAATCCGTTCCAGCTCCTCTTTCACCGGAAGAGTTGGATGGTGATGTGGCTCCGGCTTGGACGCTTAGTTCTTCTTCGGCCCAGGATTGCCTTGATACCACTCTTCCATCTGAAGAGGCCATCCTGGAAGCCATGACAGGTATAGATAGACCGTGGGATGATTTGCATCATCGGTCTTACTTCCTACCTGATTTGAGCGAAGTTGAAACAAGTTTTCCGAGTCCTCAGTCTCCTGGTCTTGTTCACCCAGTCTTGAACCCTTTGGCACCAACACAGGTTTATGCTGAAGGGAACATGGCTGTGATCTCTCCTACTATCCCGGGTGAACATTTCCAGGGATCCCAATATTATCGAGAATGTCTTCATTGGAGTTGAATGTTCCCATGAAGAGGTTCAAATTTACACCGAGCTCTTTAAAGAGTATAGGGATGTATTTGCTTGGTCTTATGAGGAAATGCCTGGCATAGACCCATCTATTGTCCAACATGAGATCAAGACGTATGAAAACGCTAAGCCGGTGAGGCAAAAACTTTGTCCGGTCAATCCTAGGAAGGCAGCAACTATCAAAGCTGAATTTGAAAAGCTGCTTAAGGCGGGATTCATTTTCCCTGTTCCTCTGACTGAATGGGTTTCAAACCCCGTTCCCGTAGATAAAAAGCAAGGAACGATTCGAGTGTGCATCGATTTCAGAGACCTAAATAAAGCATGTCCTAAAGACAATTACCCCACACCATTTATCGATCAGATCATTGATGAGTGTGCCGGTAATGAGATTTTCTCCTTCATGGACGGTTTCTCCGGATATAATCAAATTACTATCTGTCCTGAAGATCAACATAAGACTGCCTTTATTTGTCCCTGGGGTACGTTTGCATACAAGAAGATTCCTTTTGGTCTTAAAAATGCTGGGGCTACCTTTCAGCGGGCCATGTCTTACGCCTTCCACGACATCAAGAAGATTATCGAGGCATACTTAGATGATCTAGTTGCTCATTCTCAAAAGAGGATGGATCATCCTGGTCACCTCCGGAAAATATTTGAAAGATGTCGTTTTTATAAAATTCGATTGAATCCGAACAAGTGCGTTTTCGCGGTTACATCCGGTCGGCTATTGGGATTCATTGTGTCTAGGGAAGGGATAAGGGTAGATCCCTTCAAGGTTGAGGCAATACTTCGGTTGCCTCCCCCATCTTCCATTCGTCAGCTTCAAAGTCTCCAAGGGAAGTCTAATTTTCTTCGGAGGTTTATCGTCAACTATGCTGAGATTACAAAGGGATATATGAGACTGTTGAAGAAAGGAGTTCCTTTTCTTTGGGATGACTACGCTCAACGCTCATTCGATGCCTTGAAAAAGGCATTGACCTCTGCTCCTTTACTGAGTCCACCCGATTATAGCAGAGATTTTATTTTGTATCTGGCTACAGCAGAATCTACCATTGGTATGGTTCTGGTTTAGGAGGATGATGCTCTGGCTGAGCATGTTATTTACTACCTTAGTCGAGGACTGGTAGGACCTGAACTGCGATACACCCCGATAGAAAAATTAGCCTTAGCAGCAGTTCATGCTGTGCAGCGACTCCGGCATTATATTATTCTTCGCAAAACTTATGTCTTGGCATCTGCCAATCCATTTCAGTTTGTCCTCAGCAGGCGAGTGATTGGGGGAAAATATAATAGATGGATTGTGATTTTACAAGAATTTGATCTCGAGTTCATGTCTGCCAAATCCAAGAAGTCATTAGTCTTTGCGGAATTGATCTCCGAGTTGCCTTGTGGAGAGGAGATGATCTATGATGAGTCCTTTTCGGACGAACACTTGTTTTTGATCTCTCCACAAGATCCTTGGTATGGGGATATCATCGTGTATCTCCAGACTGCGAAGTTTCCCTCTTATTTTTCGAAAGATGAGCGTCGTAAGCTGCGTCACTTAGCTAAAAGTTATCTGATTATTGGTGATGCTTTGTACCGTCGAGGGGTTGATTCAATCCTAAGACGCTGCTTAACTTTCGAAGAAGCTGAGGCTGTGCTCAATTATTCTCACGGTGGGGCTTGTGGGGGTCATTTATCGGGGCTTGCTACAGCCCAAAAGATTTTGCGCGCTGGCTACTTCTGGCCCTCGATTTTCAAAGATTGTATTGATTCGGTCAAGAAGTGTCATCCTTGTCAAGTGTATACTCGAAAAATGCGCGCTCATCCAGCTCCGCTTTTTCCAGTCGTTACTGTCGGCCCCTTTACAAAGTGGGGTATGGATTATACTACTTGTAACCCGCCTTCGGCAAAAGGTCCCAAGTACATTATCGTAGCAGTAGACTACTTTACGAAGTGGGTCGAAGCTATGCCTACTTTTGGGAACGATGGTGAGACTGCAGCTCTTTTTCCCTTTCAATCGGAGTATGGGTTACGTTTGATTATTCCTAAATTTAATCGCGACCATGGGGGTCATTTTCAGAATAGTATGATGGCTGAGTTGGCTCTCAAAGTGGGTTTCCGGCAGGAGCATTCATCTCCGTATTATCCTCAAGCCAATGGGCAAGTGGAAGCCGTGAATAAATCCTTGAAGACAATTCTTCAAAGGACAATTGATAAAGCTAGATCCAACTGGCATATTATGCTATATCCTGCACTTTGGGCATACAGGACGTCAGTGAAAACTGCAACTGGCTTTACTCCGTTTCAGTTAGTGCACGGGGTGGAATCCGTATTTCCTATTGAATGCGAGATTCCTTCTCTTAAATTAGCTGTTGAACTTCTTCCTGACACTTCTAGTCTAGCAGAACGGCTTCTTCATCTGGAACATCTCGATGAGCAGCGTTGAGATGCCGCCACGATGAATGAAGCGCATAAAAACCGAGTAAAGGTTCAGTACGATAAGGCAGTCAAGCCTAGGGTCTTTTCAGAAGGTGACCTTGTTTTGGTCTATGCCCAAGAAAAGGATGCCCTGGGGGCAGGAAAGTTTAAGTCTATGTGGTATGGCCCCTATATCGTTAAAAAAGTCCTTAAGAAAGGAGCGTATACCTTGGTTGATTTCGAAGGGAACGAGTTGCCGGAGCCCCAAAATGGGCTCTATTTGAAGAAGTATTATGCCTAGGCTTCGGCCTGGCATATTTCTTTTGTATATAGTAGTTTTTTGCTTTGTACATATCTGATTGATTTTCGATCTTTGATGAGTTGGTGATGTTTTTGATCTGCTTTGGCAGGTTGTGTTGGATGTCATGAGTTATTTTGGTTTCGCCGATGGTGCTAATAGACACACCTGGAACTTAGCTTCCGCGGCTTGGGTGCTTCATTATCCATCTGGTCAGCTGTTAGTATCAAGAGGGGTCTGCATTGGTCCTGCTTCCAATAATATAGCAGAATACACTGCAGTTATTCATCTACTCTCGGAGGCAATATCTTTGGGTGTTGATTCGTTGGTATTTTTCTTGGACTCTCAGCTGGTGGTGTCGCAGTTGAACAATACTTATCGGGTACGAGATCCATTTTTATTACGATTGTTCTTGAGGGTACGTTTGTTACAAAGGTCATTTCAATTTTTAACTTTCATTCATAGTCCTCGAGCTGACAATTGGTTTGCTGACTCATTAGCTAATCAAGCATTAGATTGGCATATTAATCATTCCATACAATAAATTTTTAATCATAAAAAACATCATACATTTGATACATTTATCACATCACATCAAATATCGCTGTATATATATCATCGGAGTGTTCAAAAACTTTACAAAATTTGGATCCATAATGTCGTACAAAACTTGGGCTTATGCCCCCATCATGTTCAGTCTCAAAAAATAATATACAGTCATCTAATACATAATATCTGTCTACTCCTGAGGTCCCTGCCCAGAAGTCGTGTTCCTATAGAACGTGACTGCAGTGGCAACTCGGCGGAATAATCTAACCCAGTCTCGGGGCACTCCTACCACCCGTCTCTGGATGGCTTTCGGTAGATCCTCCACAGCAGCCATAGGTATTTGGCGGGTTAGTCCCTCCAAATTCCTCTGCACGGCCTGGAGATTCCTATCTAAATCCACAGTATCCGCTTAGACCCTGCGGCGCTTGTGGCGTGGGAGACCCTCAGGACGAACTGGTCCAACATCTGAAACATGATCATTTTAAATTATCAGTCATTATGAATCCAATCAAAAACATGTTTGTTTTTCATTTTTTCATACATATTTGAAAAAAATCCAAAAAATTATATAAGTCAAATTTTTTTTTTGCAAACTTACCGACTGTACCCCATGTTGTGCCTGGTGGAAGAACTAGATCTGGATCTCCACGGAAGTCCATCTCGGCATAGGGATAGTCGTCCACTGCGATGATTTGTTCTCCCCACCAGCGGAAGAACTCATCGTCCCATGTGGTCCGGGGTACCTCACTACCCCCCAGTCTCTTCATCATGTCCGCCCAACGGGAAATTCTTGGGTCCCGCGGGCTACTGATGGTAGAGAGGACTCTGGGTCTCAATGCTGGAATCTTCTCAAAGAAGAATGTTGTCAAAATTGTACCGTAGCCAAAGTGTTTGGTCTTTGCTTGGCGGATTGAGGTCAAATATTGTTTCATGTTCAGTAAAAGGGTTGTGCACCAATCATACACATGAGTCAAACATTCTACTGCTATGCTCATTTGCATCCTGGACGCCTGATGTAGGGAGGCAGATCCTGCCACTCTGCCGATGGTGAAAAGGAGGATTTTCATATGCAAATCCCTCACATCTTTAATTGCAATCTGAGTTCCAACCTTTTTGGAACCCCCTACGCAATACATGTGGGCATAGTCTTCCACGGTTAACCCTCCCAGGGGCTTCCCGTGCAAGTCTACTGGTTCTCCTCTCCAGGAGAGTCCAGTAATAAAGTATATGTCTTCCACTTCAATGCGTAGTGGCATCTGATCTATCACGAAATAGTCTTGGTCTGGTTCCCAGTAATTGATGAGCATTTCTAGCAACTGAGGATTGCTTTTCATATTTGGCATTTTAAAGAATTTGAACAATCCGCAATTCCGAAGGATATTTTGAGCTGCTCGATCTTGCATGACCTCTTGGTCAATTGCGCTATGCTCACGTTCTCTCCATGAGATTGTCATCCTGTCAAAATTCATCAAATCATGCATTAGCCACGCTTTTTAAGTTTAGGACCTGTGCATACGCGACTTTTTCTTTGCACAATCGCGTGTATACGTGAGTTTCCTTTAATGAACCCGCGTATGCGCAAGTCTGCATTTTTTAGCAAGGGTTTTCAAGCTAAAATTAACTTAATTTTAATTTCCAAATGGACAAAATGATTTGCAAGGATGATTTAGGAGCCTACCTGAAATTTCGGCGCGATTCGACGGTCGGTTGTTCCTGATTTGACGAAAGAAGTTTTTTGCTCCAGAGCACTTTTTTTCCAAATCAGCAATGCAATAATGAACCAAATATGAGGTAATTTGTCTATTTACGCCTAAAAAGTTGAAAATTTTCGCAAAAATTCATTATGCTCATTTTTTCGATCTATCTTAAGCTGCATAACTCGAATGCTTGGAAGTGCCCAGTTTGGTATGTTTTCAGGTACATTTTGACGATTTTGAGATTTTTCCCGGTTTTTTATCCATGATTACCGACTCGTCACGGCAGGTATATGATCTTCACTGGCATATAGGTTAGGGAAATCACTCTCCGTTGCATCTTGCATACTAGCCTCCATACTGATCACCTGCCTTAGGGTCGATCCCATCAGGTCATGAGTATTACACCCATTTCACTCGCCGATTATTTAATCATGACTTGATGGTAGAGCCTTCTTTTACATGGGCTTCCTAGTTAGTTCCTCGCTATCACTTGTTGCCCATGCTGCGTTTTATATAGGCTCGGGAGTCCTCTTTAGTCCCGCCATGTCTTATGTGTTGAAGCTTCATTCTTCTTCTTCATCACTATCATTTTTTCTGGCTTTTACCCTAGAGGCTCCCTAGTGTCGTTAAGTTGTATTACTGCATTGCATATTGGCTACTTGTTTATCCTGGCCTTTAGCCGGCTTCATTTGGACTCGATGTTTAAGCCAACTTTTGACCTTGACTCTTTGTACAAGTTAACCATTGCATGCACTTAGCTATCACGACTTGACACCTTTTACCCATGGATGGAACGTTCCTCTGAGTATCACTTACCAGTTTTCGCCACCTTGCATTGAGCATAGGATTGTTCCAATCCCAAGAACTAGTGCATCTGATTTTTCGATACTCGTTCTATCCATTGTACCATAGCATTCTTTTATTATTTTTCAGGCTTATTATATGAAAAAGACAAAAAAATTAAATATAACAAAAAGAGCGGGAACGGGATGTATCTTCGTTGTTTTGATGGCAGTACAGAGTCAATTTTGTCGCCCTTGAACAAAGCACATTTACTTATATATATCTCCTTCATTTGGGATGGTTTTAGTTTTGACCTAGGTTCAGCCTTTACCATGTTTCACTTGTCAGTTCTCCCCCGGTTGGTTATCTCTTCCAATCATATGGAGAGTTTGTTCTGCCTCCTGCATAATAGACTTATACAGTGTCACTTTTTACTGCCATGGTCATCACGAGTCGTGCTTTTGTTCAAGGGAAGTCTAACCTGAGTCGGCCATTCTGCGGTGTCTCTTGACACATTATTCAGTCGGCCTTCTCGGTCTTTTCAGTATCATGTTCTATCACATCAGATGTTTTGGTCTTCTGCTCGTGCTGGTTTGAGAAGGTCCCCATTGACTTCTTGCCGGCGGGTTTGTCTCTTATCGACTACGACACATTGCTCTGAGAGCAAACCTAGAGCCGCACCTTGGGCCTATTTTCATCATTGATAGGTGACCTCGTGCTCAGCATTTGATCATCATCATGGGTCTTTGACTGAGTGGTTTCCCCTGTGTTCGACGTCAGCACACATTATCACACTTAGGATTCGTGCAGTACCTTGATTTCCATTTGACCCTATCGGTGGATTTCTCGCCTCTGTGTCAGCTTTCATTATTGGTTGGTTCAGAGGGTTTCTTCCGTGCGCTAGCTTCATCTTGTGCATGTCGGAAACGTACTTCGGTTTTGGTTCCGTCACTCTACTTCGTCCGATTCCTTCCAAATCTTGGCCTACGGGTTACACTCGCGCTGGACTGATGTGGGATGCCTTAATGCCTTCCTTCCAGCAAATCTTTTCCCATCGACTCCGACTCATTGCTCTGGGAATAAGGTCTAGAGTCTTTTTGTCAGTACCTTAGGGTTTGCAGTCATCAGTGGCAGACTCTTCACTATCGACAGTGGGGATTCATCATTGCCTCTTGATTGGTAGATTCTTTCAAGTGTTCGACTTCAACTCATTCATTCGCACTTGTTAGATTGTACTGGGGCACCTTGACACTCATTATCATTATCGGTGGGTTGTCTCGCGTTGGTTAATGGTATACATCATTGACCGGTAATCCAACGATTTTTCACATGGTCGACTTCAGCTCATTTATTCCCATTGTGTAGAATTGTGCCATAGTGATTGGTGAAGACCTCGGGTTGCATCAGCATTCTTCGGTTCACTTTTGACAGTCCATTCAGTTTCTGCCAGTGATGCCGTCCACCCTTATATGTTGCAGTTCATTACAGCAGCATCCTATATGTTGGCTCCCGAGTTGCGTGATTGTATCGTTTGATCCACCTCTTATGATTCGGTACTTGGAGATTCAGTTACTTATATGATCAGACATCCAGTTGCACCATCCTTGATCAACTTTCTATATGTGATACTTGGAAATTGATTCAGACTTACACTTCCGGGCCATGCTCAGATGATTCATTGTGTACTTTCATTTCAGCTATACTTGTATACATGTTGGATCCATTCACTACTTTCTATATGATGTATTTTTGGACTGAGCATGGGTATGCCCGCCTCAGCATGAGTTGACTCTCTGTTTTCTTTCATTGGTTTTTGGCAGGCTGAAATCTGGTGAAGTCCTCTGTTGTCCTTGCGAAGTTCTTTCTATGTGCATAATACATTTCGGCCATCATGTACCCCTTCTGACCTCATATATTAGGGGGCATCTGTTATAGCATCATTTCTCACCTTCACATGATTCATGATTGCTTTGATGGTTTTGGGCACCCATTCCTACAGACTTGGACAAATTCACTTAAAAACAGTGTAAAAATCCCCATACGCGACTATGCCCGTACTTTTCCGCGTGTATACGCGAGTCCAGCTGTACTTTTCCGCGTATGCCATTAAGATTATGAAAAAATATATAAAAATTCCCTATTTTCGGGCTGGGTTGATGGTTACTCAGGTAGTTCAACCACCCTAGCACATGGCCAACTATTTCCAACTGTTGAAACTACTTGGAGGGAGTATAAAAGCCCCTCATATGCATGGCCTAAAGGAGGAGAGAATCTATTGATATTATACTCTGTTGGTATTCCCTATCCAAGTCTGATTCCCCGTGCCTCCTGCACTTTCCCAGTTCATTACAGGAAACCCTTGTTTCCTTGAGATGCTCATCTCCCTATATGTCATCTCGTATGCACCAGTTTGGAAGGAGTCTTAGCGAGGCAAGGGCAGGATGGATCCGGACGACGGTCTGCTCGAAGATCGTGGAAGGATTCAGGTGATCTCTCCACTCGTTACTTTTGTACATGCTATTTATAATACAGAAGTACCAGCTTGTTCCCGAAATATACGTGTTAGTGTCTGCTTACATATATGAGAAAATTGTTATTTAAGCATTCATTATGATTTATCTAATGTTGTATATGAATTTCACTAACATTTAGAGTAGATATATGCTGTACAACCAGTTCTTCGTGCTTGTTTCTTCTTGTCTTTCAGGTTAAGAAGGAAGGACGGTTGCTGGGGGTTTGAACCCTGTGGGATCTTCTTCAACCGTAGGACCTACGGGTAACTTCCTCATTCTACTCTATTTAGTTTTTCTGAACGTGCATGGTTGTGTGAGTCCTTCTTAAGTAGCATGCCCCTGCTCTATGGAGGTTGTAACCCAACGAACCTCTAGGGTGATTTTCCCCGAAACAATGATTCACTAGATACATGTCTCTCATGAGAAAATGTATTGTGAAATATCCATACTCCTTTCAGGAAGCAGTTCAGGAGCCCACATGGGTAGATGCAATGGTGGAGGAGTATGACTCCATTGTCAGAAACAGTGCTTGGAAAATTGTTCCAAGGCTGGTTGATAAATCAATGGTAGGTTCAAGATGGATCTACAAGTTAAAGAAAGCTGCTGATGGGAGTGTTGAGAAGTATAAAACAAGATTTTTTGCCCAAGGCTTTTCACAGATTGAGGGGATTGATTATGAAGAAACCCTTGCACCTGTCGCACGGTATTCTTCCATAAGGACCATCCTTGCTCTCTCAGCGCAGATGGGTTGGCTTATTCATTAGATGGATGTGAAGATTGTGTTCCTTAATGGGATCATTGAGGAATAATTTTACATTGATTAACCTGAAGGATTTGAAATCTTCAGCAACGAGTCGCATGTGTGCAAACTCAAAAGAGTGTTTTATGGGCTGAGGCAAGCATCTCGTGCTTGGTACACTTGGATCGAAAACTATTTCACTGGACTTGGCTTCACCAAGAGTGATTTGGATGCAAACCTATACCAGATTGTGGTGGAGGGTAAGCTTTTAATCATTGTTCTTTATGTTGATGATTTAATACCGACTGTTGTGCAGAATTATGGATTACGGATAAAAC
The DNA here is from genome assembly GCA_034641835.2 of Pinus albicaulis. NCBI lineage: Eukaryota > Viridiplantae > Streptophyta > Pinopsida > Pinales > Pinaceae > Pinus > Pinus albicaulis. The sequence continues at coordinate 38,882 of JAXQQM020077889.1, forward strand.
ATTCTTCCCTAGATGTAGTGCTCATCTAGAAGAACAAGTTAAATACTTTGCAACTACTCTTCCTAATAGTAAATAGACACACAAAAAATATAAAAGAACTTACTTGGAATCCAAGTGCTTCCTATTCTCCTTCTGTCGCTCTTGTTGTAGCTTCAAATCTGAGCTAGATCGCCAAAATATTTCCTATAAAGATGAACACTAAACAACAAAAGATAGCAATAATACAGATTTATATTCAAGTTATTCAGTTAAATCAATAAAAAATGAACCATATACATCAGATAATAATTCATAATATGAAAGACAGAAGCTTATAAAGATACATATGTGGGAAAGTACTCATCAATCTTTATTAATGGATTGAAGGGGAGGTTACAACCCAATGATTGATTTAGTGTCACCATCTCCAGCAGCATCCTAGCCTCACCACAATGCACATCTCTCCAGCAGCATGTCACTCAAATCAATTCCTCAATTGAAATTACACCAGCATTTCTCTACTCAAATTCTTCCTTATCAAACATTAAGATCTGTGCTCAATTTATAAAGGAGCTGAAGGTAGTTTTACAATCAATGACTTTCTAATAATAGGCAAGACATGTTTCGAATCTCAGAGGTATCAAATGGACATATGGATTCAAAGTTTGACACATGTGAACTCTTCTAGAAGGCACTTTCCAAGTGGAGATTATGGAACAATGATAATTTCACTCCCAATGTGACCAATGCACCCATGAGTGTCAGGAAGTGCTTTGCAAAGCACCCTTGAGTGGGGTTACCTACATATGAAACACACTTAGTCCCTTTAGAGGCAACGTTGGTGAGCTCTCATATGATATAATATAAACTTCAAATCTTGGAATCCTTTGCAATGAAAGTCATGGATGATTTATCTTGTTCTTTGTCTTAGGGCATGTAACAACTGAAATGATAGGGGATGATAGACCCTATTCATTGGTTCTGGAGATGATGTCCAATTAACCAGGTCATTGGGAATGGTGCCCAAATTAACCTATAACAATTTCCCCCTAAAGCATGAAGTCAAAATAATAATAAAAATATTTTGATTGAGATGCTTTACACTGTGATGGGCTGGAGATGAAGTGGAGTGGTGACCTGCATCAATCTTAAAATAAATTGCATCATGATATATCGTCTTTATCATAATTGTTGAGGGAAGGCATTCCCATACTCAGCACATAAACTTTCTAAGAACATGTACATAATTCAGAAAGTTGACTACATTGGAATGTTGCCCAATACAGACATGCCTATAGATATAGGCCCATGTTTGGATGATGATTTGTATATAAGGTCACCATACAGATGATGTGTACAAAAATATTGAAATTGCAGCCCGGATGGCTGAAACTAGATCCGGGGTCTTCTTATCTCGTTCACTTGATCATTCATGTACAAGTCTAACCACGCGAATATATGATTTGTAGTCAAACATGGGAAGAAATCGTTTGATTACCAGCCAATGATGTGAGATGTTAAAAAAAGTGAGAGAACCACCAATGATGTCAACGGCCCTCAAGGTACTGCAGTACATTTCGTAAGGCATGAATAGATGATTTGATGTTGAATGCAAAACAAAATCTTTCAGTCAAAAGTCTGGAAGCGAGGATCTTGTCGATGCTGTAACAAGCCTCATGGTACTGGAATATAATGTTTCTAAGTGAAATTCTTGGATAATGATTTATCATCGACAGGAAGTCACCTTATTTCGAACGAGAGTTACTAATTTCAGAGACAAAGGTATGACTTGATATAGCAATGTTTAGGGATGACTGTCATGAAAATGAAGGTTTATGAGTATTGCAGAAGGATGAGTATTCATTGGATGAATTCTCTTGAACATATCAGCGACACTGAGATGATTTGGCAGCATTGACCCAAAACCGAAGTGAAGGTATGATGAACCATAGGTATGAATGAACCGTCAAGAAGATTACCCAACCCAAACAGTCACGGTGATGGAGTGAAGTGTCATGTTCAAGAGCGACCTGCTACTGTAAAAAGTTCTGTTCACTTTCCCAAATTTTCCCCGATCATTTATCGACCAGTACCTCTTTATTTTTTAACAAGCTTGAGGAGGATAACATATGCTTGATCTATAATTCAACCCTTCGGGCAAATAAAGTATCACTATTTAATAATTTAACGAGTCTAGAGATGAATGAAACTCGATTCGTGCCATGATTGACAAGCTCGTCGCTGTTTTATGTTTGAACAAGCTTAACAACAGTGATAGCATGGTCCTTTTTCATATTTAGAGAGTTTGAAAAAGAGGACGAAAGAAAAATCCATAAGTAATTTTGTAGAAATTTGAATAATAGCTGAATTATTCACCGAGATTATCCTGATCACACACTATTTAAGCTTCATGCATAATACATAACCTCTTCTACAATTGATCATCAATATGCGGAAATAGAAGCAGTCGCATGCGCACATTAAAACATAATCAAGCACACATATAACACAGTATGTAATGGGGAAAGCATACAGCTGAAAACCCCCAACTATCTGTATATTATAATGATATAGAACATGTAACAATACATAGCACAAAGCTCTCACAGCTCTCAGCACTATCTCACATGCTACACACAAACTAGCACGGAAGATGAACAAGTCACGGGTTCAAATCTCCTCCACAAGTCTGCCTGCCTCTACTGCGCAATCCAAGATGAATAATGATGAGATCCAAGTTCGAATCCCACTGGCTTGTACTGCGCAATCCTCATTGGCAATCTCAATCAATGTGTGTGCAAATCTCATGCACAGCTATAGTCACAACCGATAGTAGACTCACCCTTTCACCCACCTCTAACACTGGTCTCCACTGAACTGTCCATGCATTGCAGTTAACTGATGTGTTCTTTAGTTGATTTATGAGTTAATAAATAGTGAATTAATTAATAATTAATTCACACCACTCATCACTAGTGTATTTATCAATTAGACTAAATACAACTAGTTCAACTAAGTTAAACTGAACACAACTCCACCAACTGTCTCATCAACTCCACCAAACTCTGCCACATGAGTTCTAACTGAAGTCGACCATGCAATAGCTCAACTAAGCCTTAGGAAAAGCGTATTTCCTTCTGTCAGCTGCATGTGCCACATCCAAGCATCAAACTGAAGTGCTCCAAGAGGATAAGATAATGTTTATAGTCTAAATATTATTAAGGGTTAATAATATTTTACTGATCTATTTTTAGTCTGGCAGTCTAAAAATAGACTTCGCCCAATATCTAAAAATAGAGGTCCATCTATTTTTACCAACTTGTCCAACCATCCAAAAATAACATCCTGCAACTCATAGACCATGATCCATATGTCTAAAAATAGACATAGTCTAAAAATAGACTTTGCGACAAAAATCACCTGTGTGGCCCCCACCTAGTTTAGGTGATCACTTTCCAACTAGGATCAGGAAAGATGTTTCAGGATGCCTCCTTCACTATTTCTTGTTGCAATCTTCAACACTCCCTCTCAACAAGAAAGTACTATCTTTGCATGCAACATGCAACTCCATGCATTCGCCTTGCAACCTTCACAAGCGCCATGCAACTCCATGCATCTGCTCTGCAACTCTTCCGAAACTGAATAGGCTCCAAACAACTCAATCAATCTGATGCATGTATCATCAAAGTCTTCGACTTCTGCTGGTACCAACGGCACATGTCATTCAGGAACCACTGCGCTGTTGAACTCTTGCACCCATGCACTCTGCACTTGCTGTCAACTCTGATTCGCGCTCCAGTATCCGACACGGTCACTTTGATCTACCTACATCAATCCAACTGATCATGCTACTGCTACGCTATGGGCACCTCGTAGCCAGCTTCAATTCATGAGATCCACACCATCTCATGAATCCTGCCCAGAAATCTCCTCTTGGGATTAATCATGCATGTCGCCCCACCTCTCACCTGGTGGTATAGCTGCATGCACTCCCTCTGCCCATCTAGCATGAAATTTCTCTGCATGAGTGGTTTCTCCCACTCCATGATCCTCATCTTGTGGCCGCTCCACATCCCGAGGTTCACTATTACCTGCATGCAAAACTTGCTCCCTCTCAAGCATCAATTGCATGTCTTTCTTGCACTTCCCAACAGTAGGAAGCTCCGTAGACATCCCATATACTTCAAGTCTATAGAGATTCTTTGCTCAAATCCCAACCTTCTTGACTTGTCCTGTTGCCTTGTGCCGAAGGAAAACTTTTCCTTCACTGAAGACAACTTCATACCCTTTATCCTCTAACATTGCGACTGAGATCAAATTCTTCTTTAAACCTGGAACATGCACTACATCTTGTAAAATAATGAGTTTACTTGACTCCCTCTGAAAGGTTATGGTACCAATTTTGGGTGCATTGTATCGTCCATTGTCGCCCAACTCAACATGAAACTGGAGATCTTTCTCCACCAAGTCACTAAAAAGATTCACATCTCCCGTCATGTGAAAGGAAGCGCCACTATCAAAATACCACCCCGATCCCAATGCACTAGACACCATGCATGCGATCAATGAGAAGTCCAACTCAAATTGCGAGGCAAGAGCCTCACCAGCTGCAGCTCCAGCAGCCTGCTTGTTCTTCTTCTTCTGTGGACAATTTGTGGCGTAATGTCCATGCTCGTGACAGTGAAAACACTTCACTTTGGACATGTCACTCTCTTTACCATCCGCACCGGATTGAGAAGCATTCTTCTTTCCCTTCCCCTTCCTTGCTTTGGCAACCAAAGCGCAATCTTCTTCATCAGATGCCTTTGATGAAGATCCATCCTTGGTACTCCGCCTTATCTCCTCTTGCACAAGATCCGACCAAAGTCGCTCCCATCCTAGAAATTTCTCCCGACCATTGACAGAATCCTCATAGGAATGCCAACTCTTCGGAAGACCAAGGAGAGCCAAGCTCACCAAGTCCTCATCATCCACACTAACTCCTACACTCCCAAGCTCATCCCTGCAGTGGACAAACTTTGTCAAGTATACCGGAATAGTGTCATTCTTCTCCATCTTTATTTTCCTGAGTTTATCCTTGGGCGCCAACTTCCTCTGGTCGCTCTTGCTTTGGAATAAATCTGTCAACGCTTTCCACATCAAGTATGGAGAAGCTTTTCCATGCAGGTTGGATACTATGTGATCCTTCATGCCCTTCAACAGAATCCTTCGACACCTTGCTGTCTTCTTTTGCCAAGCCTCAACTTGAGCAGCATCAGTAGGATTTGGGACTTCAGCATCTATGAACTCCTTCAGCCCATTGTCATCTAACACCGCCTCCATCCTATCTCTCCATGCAATATAATTCGAGCTACCCTCCAGGGCATACTCCAATCGCAATCCTTGATAAGACATTTTGACTTCGACACCAAGAAAACACTGCTGCAAATTCGAATTCCACCAGCTCAAAACTCAACCGCTTCTGATCTGTGAGAACAAATTATTTCTAGCACAGAGATCGACTGTAGGGGAATTTACTGGATATATCACCTTTCAAGGAAAGGATGGATCCAGAGGCTACCTGGCCCGCTTACAGACTCTGTCTACCGAAATAAATTGTAATCACTGTAATAGATCCGATGATCAATTTCGCTCCGATACCATGTAGAAATTTGAATAATAGCTGAATTATTCACCAAGATTATCCTGATTACACACTATTTAATCTTCATGCATAATACATAACCTCTTCTACAATTGATCATCAATTTGCGGAAATAGAAGCAGTCGCATGCGCACATTAAAACATAATCAAGCACACATAGAACACAGTATGTAATGGGGAAAGCTTACAGCTGAAAACCCCCAACTATTTGTATATTATAATGATAGAGAACATGTAACAATACATAGCACAAACTCCTCACAAGCTCTTAGCACTATCTCCAATTGTTACACACAAAACAAGCTCAGATCATGCACATCCCATGCTCCAATCTGCTCCACCTGTCTGCCTGCCTCTACTGCGCAATCCAAGATGAAGAATGAATGGATCCAAGTTCGAATCCCCTTGGCTTGTACTGCGCAATCCTCATTGGAAATATCAATCAATGTGTGTGCAAATCTCATGCACAGCTATAGTCACAACTGATAGTAGACTCACCCTTTCACCCACCTCTAACACTGGTCTCCACTGAACTGTCCATGCATTGCAGTTAACTGATGTGTTCTTTGGTTGATTTATGAGTTAATAATTAGTGAATTAATTAATAATTAATTCACACCACTCATCACTAGTGTATTTTTCAGTTAGACTAAATACAACTAGTTCAACTAAGTTAAATAGAACACAACTCCACCAACTGTCTCATCAACTCCACCAAACTCTGCCACATGAGTTCTAACTGAAGTCAACCATGCAATAGCTCAAATAACCCTTAGGAAAAGCGTATTTCCTTTTGTCAGCTGCATGTGCCACATCCAAGCATCAAACTGAAGTGCTCCAAGAGGATAAGATAATGTTTATAGTCCAAATATTATTAAGGGCTAATAATATTCGACTGATCTATTTTTAGACTGGCAGTCTAAAAATAGATTCCGCCCAATGTCTAAAAAATAGAGGTCCATCTATTTTTACCAACTTGACCAATCATCCATAAATAGCATCCTGCAACTCATAGACCATGATCCATATGTCTAAAAATAGACTTTGCGACAAAAATCACCTATGTGGCCCCCACCTAGTTTAGGTGATCACTTTCCAACTAGGATCAGGAAAGATGTTTCAGGATGCCTCCTTCACTGTTTCTTGTTGCAATCTTCAACAACATTTTCGTAAAGTTGTCGCTCAGAACCAAAAAGGTGTAAAATAATATCTGAGAGAACCTCTTTAGTCATGTTTGACCAAGGTAATCCTTTTTCATAAATAATATATCTCAGTCCGGAAAAGGGTTAAACTTATATTGAGTAGATATCAATTCATTTACTTTTATGAGCTCGAAAAGAAAAGTGCTCGACAATATTTTCACATTATCAGAGTCTGAAAAGAGCTGAAAGAAGACTCTAGGGGTTCCTTTTCTGCTGTTATCGAAGCTCGAAAAAGAGATAAAAGTGCGCTTCAAATCCTTTTTCGTTTTTAACAAAGCTCGCAAAATAAGGAGAAAAAGTATGATTTGTGGTCAAATCATTCTTGAAATAAATCTGCACGACTAATCTATTCATCAGTTGTAAGACCTGTTCAGAACAACATCAAATGGATTAAAAATACCTATTTCATGATAAAAACATAATAAAACCATATTCATAGCAATAAATATGATTTGCAAGCAATTAAATGACTAAATAAAAAGAGTTTTACTATTCATTTTTACCATTCCATAGTTACCATTTGTATTTTGGAGCTCTGAACCTGATTTTGCCCCCGAACTTCAACCGCTGATTGCGATCATTTCTATAGACGGATTTCATTTTCGTTTGATCCAGATTAGTGCCATGAGCCCTCTCTTTCCTTCAGTAATAATTTCATTTCATTTCAATGCAAATTTTTAGGGTTTTGGGGTCCCTAGGGTAAATTCTGCTCCAAAAGAGGGAAACTCACCCTTGAACATCGAAAGTTGCATTGCATAGCAGCTAAAATGAAAGCTAGATACATATACAACACACTGTCTCTTGTCCAGGGTTGTGTTGGGCGCAATCTTCATTTTTTATTTTTGTATCATGCCCAAAATTTACCCAATTTTTTTCATTGAATGGAATCTAATGGTTCTTATGGTTATATTTCAAGTTTTCATCGGATTATAATGACAATTACATGGAGGGAAAGATAGAATGAAGAACAGGATATGATTTCCCTAAATGATCCAGGTACAGTAAGAGCCTTAAGAGATTGTGGAATGTTAATGTACTTCCGGTTGTCAAGGATGAGGCAACAAATAGAACTCTTGAAGTTGTTAGTTCGAGCATGGGATCCAGCTATCGAGGCATTTCATATTGAGAACTAAGTGGTTCCCATAATAGTAGAGGATGTATACTTTATCACAGGTTTTTTGAGGAGAGGCTTGTCTATTTCACTCTCAGGGTCTATTCTTGGATGGGAGACAGTGAGAGATTATGTTTTGCAATATTGTTATCCAGGGGCAGAGCCAAGCAAAGATGGAAAGATAAACATCCGGGATTTTAGATATTTTCCTTTGAGAACCATCCTTTTCATGATCGCAAAACTTGCTGGCACCGTTACACTACATGTAGCGAATAGATCATATATGTTGTATGCGCTAGAGTGCATGGAGCCAACAGTCTTCAACTGGTCAAAAGCTGTACTTTATCAGATAAAAGAACAACTGAGCAAAGAAAGGGGAGGGAGGAAGAAGAACTTCAGTTATGGTTCAATCCTCTTATCATTTTCGTTAGAATGGATTCCGCTGATGCAACCATAACATGTGACACTGGATGTGCCTAATCCTAGAGATACGAGGATGCAGAGATGGGTAGAACTAATGGGTAGGCATGCAGGGCAATCGACCATTATGTTCTCAACTGCATTCTTCACCTAGTTTCGGCGATATATTGTCGCCATTGATGAGTATGCATACGTAGCCGTTGATTTCCGAGGTGATCTAGATTTAGCTTTACCAGAAGGTGCTCAGTGGGGTGCAATAGGTAAGACTGTTTTGACCATGTTTTTTATTTTTCTAAGGTTTATACAATGTTTTTGTATTTTTTATGTTTTCCCAAGGCTAAAATAAATATTTGATGTAATGCAGATGTTGGTCGAGTTCAACTAGTGGAGGAACCAGAGCGTGTAGCAGATGAGCTAGCAGAGAGGGATGTCAGGAGAGCAGTCCTTCAGGATATTGATATGGCTGAGACTCTGAATGAGCTTCGGCAGTACATAGAGGGGTTGACCTTCGAGATTCCAGATTGCCGGATCGAAGAATTACCCATGCGACTGCAGCGTCACACTATAGGTGTTCCTAATCGCTGGATACGGTTACTACGTAGGATAGAATGTTACCACAAGCACCACTCTTTTACTTTTGACATTTTGCATACATTTTGAGGTCAGATGACCAATATTTCATGCGCAAAAATTTTGTAAAAAACTACAACTCATCTATCTATTTTATTTCAGTGTTTTCCTATGTTTATTGTGCAATCCTATTCAATGATGTGAATGTTTTCTTTACATATGTTGCAAATGTCTGTCTAAAACTTGATTAGCTAAAGAATCAATCAATCTGTTCAAATTTCTAGAAATGTGTTGATATTGAATAAAATCAAAGTGTCTTTCCAAAAATCGAACTCTTAGGAACAATTGATGTAGTGTTGGATTTCTAACAGTATAAACACTAGTAAGTTGTAATACCACAAGTTGTGAGTCTAACCTTATGATGATGCGGTTAATATAACCAAATGAAATGGCATCAGCGAGAATTTCGATCAACGCGCTATACTCAGCGATATAGTTCGTCGATCTACCGATACAAATTCCTTGAAACCTCATGTTGTAGCCCCTACAACACCCTCCAAAAAGATCACCTTTTCAAATTTTTGGAGCCCCTTAAAACTAAAGAGAAACTATTTAAGTCTCCAAGTCGCCAAGTCGCAAAGTTAAACTATTGATGAAAACCGCAACCCCGCGACCTCAGGTCGCCAGGTCGCAAGGTTGCAAATACCCAACTTTAACGGAAATTGCGACCCAGCGACCCCAGGTCACCAGGTCGCCAGGTCGCTAAGTCTCAAGTACACAATTTTAATGAAAAGTGCGACCCAGCGACCCTGCGACCTAGCGACCCCAGGTCGCCAGGTCGCAAGGTCGCAAGGTCGCAAAACTCTGGAATTAACTGATTTGTGACCCAGCGACCCGCATTTATTGCCCACACGTGCGACCTTCTATATAAGGGAGGTCGCCATGTCGCATTTTACACATTCAGCGATTTGAAAGAAAACGCCTCTGACAGCTCAACTGGCGCGATTTTCCCGGGTATGTTGCCATTTCCTCCTGCTGTTTCCATTATGAGCTTTTCTTGCCAAAACCCATGTCCCCTTAGGCCTTTAAATTTCCATTTGTTTGAGCTTTTATATTTTTTGAGTGTTTTGCAAATATGTTTTCTCCACAAATGTCCAACCTCACCACATTTTTGTTTCAAACTCTCGTAGCTTTGCCCCTTGCTCTTAAAACCATTCCTCAGCTCTGCCTGGACTCAGCCAGCTTATAAATCCACAAGAGGAGGGAGAAGAGAAGTCTCACGGCCGCGCACGTGCAAAACCCCCCGGCAAGCCTTATCGCGACCTGCGACCCAGCGACCTAGTCGCGAGGTTGCAAAGTCGCATTTTTCCATATTTCTAGAATCTGTGACCCAGCGACCCAGCGACTTAGTCGCGAGGTCGCGAGGTTTCATTTTCCATTTTTTTCGGAGAGTTGCGACCCAGCGACCCAGCGACCTGGTTGCGAGGTCGCAAGGTCGTGCCTGAACCTTTTTCTTGCAATCCGCGACCCAGCGACCCAGTAAACCAGTAACCCAGTTTTACATGTGTCACAGCTAAATTTCATCACTAAACTCTAACTGGTTTTATATCACCATGTCGTTCTTATCTTGGGATTCCTTTATGAATTTGATAGGTGAACTTCAAGAAGACATAGAGTGCATACCTGTTTTATCAGATTCTAGTGACATGGCGCCCCCACTATCTCGGAGGAAGGACAAGCAAGTAGTGGAAGAGATTGATGAGCTGGAAGTGGTGTCCCCACCCCCAATATACAGGGATACACTATGTACCTTTGCAAAAGAAGATAGTATGAGATGGTACCAGCTGTATCATGAGTTCGCCATACCAGAAGAAAAATTTCCAGAAGATCTCCCAGACCGGGAAATATACTTGGCAGTCAAGAATTCCAAACTACATCTAGCAGGGGCGCATCCAGCCATATTTCCATGTCCTTAGGTGATAGATTGGATCATACAAAGGACAGATCCTAAGAAGTATGTTATTCGAGACAGCGAAGGCAGGGCTTTCGCTACGCTCGTAGGCGCGGACGCTCACCTCTACTACTCATTGCCTCGCCCGAATGAGCATTTCACTCCAGAATGGGCTGTTGCTCACGTTGTTCCGATATTTGATACTATTAGACAATGGTGGGAGGAGCCCGAGAAGTTCAAGGTCAAGAAAGACCAAGAATACCCGGTGGCTAGCCTGAGGAAGGTTTATAAATTGGTTGCCGCCATGCTTTGCAGGCTTTACGGGCGCCCGGATTGCTCCACTTTCAGCGGTAGTTGGGCTACCATCATGGATTATGTGACAACACATGGCACCCGTTTCAACTGGGCAGGCATATTGATGACTTCAATGCAGACCAACTTGAACGCGGCATTGGCCCCGGATGAAGGAACGTCTGCCGAATTTTACATGGCCTCTTACCTACTGGATGCTGTCTGCGCAAGAGTACACTTCGAAGGATGGGCACACAACTGGGATTCCGAGCAGTCACGTGTAATTCACTTGCAACTCAAGGTATTTTGGGAGTCCAAATACAAACAGGATATATATCAGATCTCCCAGGTGTTTATTCCCTCTCTATATAGACACTTATTTGGCCAAGACGCCCCCTGCATGTCTTGGCGGGCCAAGGAGACTCTAGTCAAAGTGGCACACTGGTTCCCTTTCCCCGGGTATACCTTCATCCGAGTCTTTGGAACTTTCAGGGCACCCCATGCTATGCCTCGCTTTGTGACAAACAAAATGCTCCTCCAGGAGGTATGCTTCCAGATGTCTCAAGGTTTCTCCAGCTTCCTGTCTAAAGGCAAGAAGAAGCCGTGGCCCACGCTACCCCTCACCATTGGCACATGCACAGTTAAAGACTTCAGGGAAGTAGCAACAGAGGGAGAAGCAATGAAAAGTTATCAGCTTGGAGCGCTTGAACATCGAACATATGACCCGGAGAGAATAGTTCCAGAACACTGCTTGAAAGCTAAATTCAAATGGACTTATCAGCATATTGAGTGCCCGGCAGAGGACGAGAGAAGGAACTGGTACAGTGCAGAGAGACAATTTGCTCCGGGAGTAAACATAGTCCAAGAAGATCCAGATGATCAGAGCTTAGAAGACAGAAGTCGTCAGTTAGGAGGTTCCTCTTCCTCTTTACCTAAGAAATATTGGACCAACACAGGGCTTACCCCATCCATCCAACAGAAAGAAGCAGAAGCAAAAGCCCAACAAGAAAGTGAAAAGAAGATAAAAGAGGATGAGGAAGCACGCCAAAAGAGTGCAACAGCAACACAGAAGAAGAAGCAGGCCAAGGAGGCCAGGAAAGAAAGAGAGGGAAAGGAGGCACAAGCTGCAGCAGAATGGGCACTTAAGGTAGAGATGGATAAAGCAGAAGCTGAATGCCAAAAGAAGGCCGAACAAGTTGCGGAAGCTGAGCGCCAAAAGAAAGCCGAACAGGCTGCTGCAGCTGAGCAGAAGAGGAAGGCCGAAATAGAAGCAACTGCAGAAGCTGAACGTCGGCGAAAGGAAGAAGAAGAAAAGAACATAGAAGAAAGGGAGGATGACATGCTGGAAGATATCGAGGTAAATCCCCTCGACATACCCCTGGGCGGTACCAAGATTTCTGATGTTAGATCTCCCCAGGGGCAGGAAGAGGATGTATTTGACCTCACCAGACTCACATTCGATCAATTCTCTTTCAAAATCCGACAAGGGAAAAGAAGGTCACTGGCGCAAAGTCCCTATGCCACATCCACAGTTGCAACAGGCAAAGACATAGTCCTTGATATCAGGACTAATCTTGTAATGATAACATCGACGGGTACTGCTTTCACCGCAGCCACGGAAGAGAATGTAACCAGAATGAGTAGAGAAATAGTCTCTCTACAAAATAGACTGCAAGCAGCCGAGCAGCGCGAGAAGAGAGAAGAGCAGGAGAAAGCAGAGGTTCAAGCAGAAGTTCAACAACTTCGAAACCAGACTCCACCGGTAAACGAAGTCCCACTGGCCATTTTCAAGGAGTGCCAGGTGTTGTAAGTAACCATGAGGCAGGTGTATGGTGAAATGTTCACCATCAAACAAACAATCGCCCCACTGGTAAGAGCACGAGCAGAAACCAGGCAAAGGCACGAGCAGCTCAGGGAGGCTTCACAGGCCTTAGACAGGATGATGGGCTGGACAATACAATACCCTCAGGCACCCGAAAATTTTTCCTAAGAGGGATTGGATTCACACACAGGATGCTAAGGTTTAGCTCCGTATGGCGATACAGTCTAAAGACAAACTGTCTAAGGATCTGGACAAAGTAATGTCTTCGTACAACCACCTGATCAGCGGTATCGACTCGATGCACACTTTGCACCACATTCCATCGCTTGGGGCATTGGACGAAGAGAAAACCTGGGAACAAGTGGACCAGGACATCTAGTCATTTTTGCAGCCTATCAAGCAAGCCGCTGCTGATCCAGAGCCCTCAGCATCTCAAGAGCATCTGAGTCAGTTAATTGCCACTCCAGCGCGGATTTATACCAAACTTGCCTCGCTTTCAAATCAGATCTCACAGAAAAGGGAAACCTTAGTACCAAATGCTTTGGAATTTATGCATCGATTGAAGGAGGAGGTCCCTTTGGTTTCCCCCATAGCGGCAGAGTACCGGACATGGCAAGATTTTCTCAAGGAGCAACATATTGACGCCCCTGACATCAACATTGCGCGTCCATCTCCACAGCCTGGTAGCAGCAAGTCATGAGCAGCAGTTAGAGCTAGGTCGCAGGTCACACCAACAGGACAGGTCGCAGGTCACACCAACAGGACAGGTCGCAGGTCGCACTGCCTATCTAGGTCGCAAGTCGCGCATACTAGACAGGTCGCAGGTCGCAACCTCTTCAAGGTCGCGAGGCAACTCAACAGGCAGGCAGGCGAAAAGTCGGCAAGCCCAAAGGGCAAGTTTGGTGCTATAAAACTCCCTTCGGGGAAAGTCATGGGGGCTTTTATTTTTGGAAGACTCAAGAGTTACATTTTATTGTATTGAAAGACCATATTTTTAGGCATATGAATACGAATACTTGCTAAAACCCCTTTGTCGGATGATGTATTTTGCTGTGACAGCACTATGTGTATTTCGTGAACAGTTTCAGAACATCCTATGATTAATGAAACTGCATTTCTAATAACATCATTTATGCATCATGTTTATCTATGCTTGTGTTAATGATGTTCAGTTTTATCGCTTTCTAAATGGATGTTAATACCTTTGTCTATTAGCATTTCGTTTTATCTTTCGGAAGTAAGGAGGAATCTTGCCATTAAGAACTATTTCTTCTGTGGTAAGATACCTTGCAAACATGACCCAAAAGACGTGCCGTTAACTGCATCTCTTCGGGCGTATGTGTTTTATTCATTCTCTTGCTACGCATAGTGTTGTAGACATGTTCCATGCATCAATCATGTATTTCGTATCCTATGAATAAGTGTGTGTCCACAGGTTTAATCAGGTTCTTTTGAGACCAGAAGGGAAGGCGTCTTAAGCGGTAACCGGACCCACACCCCGGATGGGATCCCTACTCCAAATGGTTTAAGGTCTAATTGGGACTTTTTACCGGGGAGATCCCCTACTGTTGGCTGGACAAATTTTCCCGTCAACAGATTTGGCGCTAGAAGGAGGGCCTGAATGGCAGCCTCCCTGCACACAACGAAATTTCCATCACAAACTCCCCAAGGGGAGGTCATAAACAATGAAACTGTCCCTCCTCCTCTAGAAGATATTCCAGAGAGGGAGACTCGATATTTTGAAATCACCAGGGCGCAGTTGAGAGCCTTGCGCCCAGTTTCCCGCGATCTTATCAACAACTTACGGTTTACTCCAATCATGGAATACCTTGCCCATACTAGAACTCCTCCCGAGAAGATCACCTGGAATGGTGCCCTTGCAAGTACCATACCCAAGCTCGTAAATCTCATGTTGGAAGACCTCGCAAATGCTGTTGAGGAAAATGACCCGATTCTCCAAGAGGGCGAAGAATTTGCTGACACCGAACCTTTCCCCGACTCCCAGCCTAACCAGACTCGGCAAAACAACAACCAGGCACACCCCCCACCCGGGGATGGTGAGGAAGACAGAGGCCGAGGAAATGTAGACGGGGGAAATAGGGCTCGTAGAAATGAAGGAGAAAGGAATAGAGCTCGCATAAATGAAGAAGAAGGAAATAGAGGCCAAGGGGCTGGAGGTAGAGGAGATAGGGGCCGAGGCCAAGAAAACCAAGCTCGCAACCATCACCCAAACCCAATGAGGCCTCCTGTACACAACTTGGGATATCTTAGAGATTTTCTTCACCGTGGGAGACACCAAGACGAACACTCCCGTCACGAGTCAGAAGCATCAGTCTCAGGTTCGGGAGGTGAATCTGAACATGATTTTAGGCAACACCAGCAGGCTAGGAGAGTGCAACCCCTAGCCTGGATGGCTCAATCCCCATTAAATCTTCTGGGCCCACTCCAAGATTTTCCTAGGCATCCGGAGAAACACCTCCCTAAGTTCGACCCTGAGAAAGGCACCTTAGCTGAAGATCATATCAGCAGCTTCTATTTGTCTCTGCAAATCATGAGATTCCAGTCTGATGATGTTGCATGTCGACTGTTTCCCCATACTCTCGAAAAAAAAGCGGCCACATGGTACCGCTCTCTCCCCAGTGCCTCTATCACATCATGGGACCAATTCCGTCGCATATTCCTGCAAAAGTTTTCAGAAGATAAAACTCCTTCCATGCTTCTCACAGAATTGAGCACCATCAAGTGTCATAAAAAGGAGAAGGTTAAGGACTTCAACCAACGCTTCGCTACCATACTGCAGAAATTTCCCCCCAACCTAGCGTTGGATGACTCAATCACCATTGACTACTATACCAAGGCCCTCCCTAGGGACATTGCCGTTTTCGTCAAACGTGAAGCCCGCGCTACCCTTACGGCTAATTATGAGGCTGCTCTCGCTGTAGAGAAAGACATGCTTTCGATAGGAGCCATCGATCATGAAGGGAGAGATGATCACAAGCCTAACACAAAAAGAGGTCAGTCCTCCACTCCTAAGACCACCGATAGGGATAGGGATGCATTTGATTTTGAAAGCATGGCAAAAACGCTCAAGCATTTAACGAATGAAGTCACTGACCTAAGGAGAAAGGGCACAGAAGCCACAACTAGCACTAAACCACCCAAACCTTTCTTCAGAAAAAGTAATCCCAACACTAACAGACCTCCGTCTAACACAAATACTGCTCTCAATGTGGAAGAGATAGGGAAAGATAACTTATGTTCTTTCCACCAAGCTGCCCACTCTGAAAAAACGTGCCCTCAATGGATTGGCAGCATGACAGCAGTAGTTAATCAACTTTTAGATGACCAAAATCCAGGGGATGTGACGGAGGATGATGTTTCAGATCACGATGAGGATCCACCCTCGAACGAAGAACCAGGATCTTCTATCCTTGCTTTTGACATAATCTGAGGTGGGGACAACCTTACCTCCATTGATATCAACATGGCAGATACTCCCAAAGATCAGCCCGTGCCGAATTATAGTCTAAGGAGCAAAGGACCTGTTCCCGAGCAATCCTATGAAGACAAGAAAAGGGCTTTCCTAAGGAAGATCCTGCCCCCAGGAAGCGGAAAACAATCTGTCCCGGAGAAGCCCCCCAACAACTCTACCCGAGCAAGTTAAAAGAGCAAGCTTCCGACAGAATCCTCTAAGACCTCCACCGAGCCTAGCCCTCAACTAGAGTCTAGCTATAACATTGTTGAAGATATGAAGAAAACAAGAGCAAACATTTCTCTCTACGAGCTGGCTCGCATTACTAACCAGAAGGAGGTCATTCTAAAGGCTTTTGCAAACACTTCAGCTACGAAAACCGTGAGCAATACGTCTGCGCAAGCCGGCCCAGATGTACAGTCTATAGTAAACACCATCAATGCCAACTCAAGAGGATCCACGCCTCCTTTCCTTTTGTCCTTCGAGATTTTTAACTTCAACGTTCACAACTGTCTAGTTGACTCCGGTGCCTCAACAAACGTCATGCCCCTATCCGTCTGTAAAAAGCTGAACATTCGCCCGGAGAAAACTAACGCAAAGATTATACAACTTGATAGATCACAAGTACCAGCCATAGGAGAGTTGAACAATGTCATCATCCGCTTGTCGTCAGACTCTAGGGTCCATCAATGCATTGACATTGTGGTTGTCGACATCCCGGAAGCATACGACCTATTGCTTAGCAGGGACTGGTCCAGCAAGTTACAAGGCTATTTCGCCACCGACTGGTCCCACTTGTGGCTTCCTTACAAGGGGCAGAATAATAAAATCAGGGTCGAAAGTGAACCTTATATGAAACACACCGTCACTGATTTAGATGCCGTTAATGAACCCATCAGTTTTGCACAAGAAGAACTTGGCATGTGCTTTCTGGAAGCAATATTCGGATGCTACCAACCCCCTCCGTCTTCCGTAGGCCCCGAAGTCCAATCTGAGCTAGCACTTGTCACAGAGGAGCAAGTTATCCCCGACTCACCATCAGCAGGAACCCCTCCACAACCTAGTACCCCGAAGGAGCCGGGAAGTGACATGTGGACCTTGTATTATGACGGTTCCAAGACCCATGACGGAGCCGGTGCTGGTTGCATATTGCTTGACCCACACAGAATAAATACTTAATCTCATGCCGGCCAGAGTTCCAGTGCACCAACAACTCTGCTGAGTACGAGGCATTAATCCTCGGACTTAAGAAAACGCTGGATTTGAAGGTAAAATGCTTACAGGTCATTGGAGATTCCGAGATTATCACCCGCCAGGTACGCAACACTATTCACTGTTTATCTCCGCATTTAAAGGCATATCAACAAGAGGTATGGCGATTGATTTCTGGTTTTGATGCATTTGGAATTAAATCTGTCCTTAGGATGCACAATGCAGCAGCAGATACTCTGGCTAATGCTGCTACTAGATTCACCCCTTTGAGGGATGGTTTTTCTATTGAAATTATATATAAACCCTCCGTGCCAGACAACATAACTAACTTACGCGTCTTTGATGATGATCAACAGGTACTAGAGTTCATGTGTAACTCAGAAACATTCAAAGACGTCGCAATAGATGAAGATGATCACGACCAAGCTGTGCAGGAAGAGTTTGAGAAACACAGAGGGAATCCCATGCCAAAGGGAGTAGTGTCACTTGAGAAACTCTTCGATCTGCAGAGCCATTTTTGAGGGCCCCCGAATGCCAAAGTGCAAAGCTCCATCTTGGCCCATCGACAAGTGAACTTGGGATCAGAAGATAATCCTAAGTTTTTCAACCTTGGGAAAGACTGCACCACCCAGGAGGCGCAGGCTTTCACCCAACTATTTCGCAAGTATCGTGACGTATTTGCTTGGACATATGATGACTTACGTACGTATGATACTCGAATCATCCAGCATGTTATACCCATGAAGGAAGGCGCAAAACCGTTCCAGCAAAAGCTCAGAAAAGTACATCCTACTCTGGAACCATTGATTCTGAAAGAACTCAAGAAGCTCTTAGATGCACGAATTATTTTCAAAATCCATCACTCCACGTGGGTGTCAAATTTGGTACCCGTACGAAAGAAGTCTGGCGAGATCCGTTTGTGCGTAGATTTCCGCAATCTGAATCGTGCCTCAAACAAAGACAACTATCCGGTGCCACCCATGGAACAGATATTACAAGCCATGTCTAGGTCCGAAATGTTCTCCCTATTAGACGGTTTCTCTGGCTACAACCAAGTGCTGGTAGCTGAACCGGATAGATTGAAGACCACTTTTCGGACCAAGTAGGGAACTTTCGCGTTCAGACATATGCCTTTTGGATTAATCAATGCAGGGGCAACTTTCCAAAGGGCCATGGATATAGCCTTCAGGGGGCTGATAGGCCAAAGTGTGGTGGTCTACTTAGATGACGTCACCGTGTTTTCAAAACACCGGGGTGACCATATACGCCACCTCAGGAAAAATTTTGAAAGATGTAGAAAATATGGAATTTCACTTAACCCAAAGAAGAGTGTTTTCGCCGTGGCAGAAGGAAATTTGCTAGGCCATATCATAACTAAACAAGGTATTATCGTCGATCCGGAACGGGTGAAAGCCATTGTCAAATTCCTCCTCCCAGGAGTAAAAAAACGATGCAATCTTTCTTGGGGAAGATCAATTTTGTACGAAAATTTATATCAGATTTCGCACAGATAGTCAAGCCATTACAAGGAATGATCAAAAAGAATGCTATGTTCCAATGGAACCTACCGGAAAGGGAGGCCTTTGACAAAATCAAACAGGCTATAGCTGAAGCTCCTTCCCTACAAAGTCCAGATTTTGGCAAAGATTTTATCCTATATACTTTTGCTTTAGATTCCTCACTTGCGGCCGTCCTTACGCAGAAATATGGCAACAACGATGAACGGCCCATTTCCTTCATGAGCACCGTTCTACAGGGAGCTGAGTTAAACTATCTAGAAATTGACAAGCAAGCCTCTGCGGTCTACAAGGTGGTAAAACATTTTAGGCCCTACATCTTGAAAAATCACGTCACGGTTTTTGTGCCACACCCAGCGGGCCGCTCACTTTTCGTGCAGCAAGAACTAGGCGAAAGGCGGGGCAACTGGGTGGCGTGTTTGCAAGAATACGATTTAGAGTTTAAACCGGCACATACCGTTAAAGGAAAAGGCTTATGCCAAATGGCCGCGGAGGCTGCAAGTGCTCATGAAATTGAAGAGGAATGTTGGAAACAAGAGATCCACATTATCAAAGCGACCACATGCCTCATCAAAGTAGCCCTTCTTGGTATTCCGACGTTTCAAGATATTTGGCCCAAGGCACCATGGACCCTGCTCTTACGGCCCGGCAGAAACGCGCAATAAGACTCAAAGCTGCATCTCACCAACTGATCCAAGGTAAGTTGTTCAAGAAACACCACGATGGGGTCCTGTTATGCTGCTTGGAAACCGACGAAGCACAGAAAATCCTAATCGAGCTGCATGACGGACCAGCTGGAGGTCATTTTGCCGGAGATACTACTGCCCATAAGATAATGCACGCAGGATATTATTGGCCTACTCTTTTTAGAGATGTGCATGCATATGTTCGGAAATGCATTCAGTGCCAGAAGTTCGCCAACCGAGAAGCACGACCAGCCGCCCCCTTACTCTCAGTAGCAGTAGAGGAACCTTTCCAACAGTGGGGTTTGGATGTAATTGGGGAAATCACACCTCACTCTTCTAAACAGCATCGGTATATCCTTACAGCTACTGATTACTTCACCAGGTGGGTCGAAGCAACACCTTTACGCCGAATCAACGATCAGGAGGTAATAGAATTCCTCACGCATTCCATCATTACCAGGTTTGGCGTTTCGACTTCTTTAGTTTTTGATAATGCGACTTATTTCTCATCTTTTAAATTATATGATTTTGCGCTGGAAAATAATATTATTCTAAAACATTCTGCAAATTACTATCCCCAGGGAAATGGATTAGATGAGTCCACCAACAAGAATCTTATCCGTATTATTAAGAAGACCCTGTTATCCCACCAGCGCAACTGGCACAATGCCCTTCATAATGCACTGTGGGCTGACCGTATCACTCCCAAGTCCTCTTTAGGCACCTCCCCATTTTTCCTTGTGTATGGAAAAGAAGCTGTTCTTCCTTCCCATCTATCTCTCCCGGCCCTCCAACTGTCCCAAGAATGTCATGGTACCCCGTGCCCTACCTTGCAGACTCGAATCGACACCTTGCTGAAATTAGAGGAGGAAAGCCAAAAGACCCGGGAAAAGTTTTCCATCCATCAGAGCCGAATCAAAAGATGGTTTGATAAAAAGTCCGCAGGGAACAAAAATTTTGAAGTAGGAGACTTAGTCCTCAAGTGGGATAAAGCCCATGAGGAAAAGGGGAAGCATTCCAAGTTCCAAGCACTTTGGACAGACCCTTTTCAAATTAATGAGAAGATAGGATCCCACACATTTAGATTGCAAACCCTTGAGGGACGAGTCGAGGTCCTCCCAGTAAATGGGCATGACCTCAAACACTATTTCACCTAGTTGCCCCTAGAGGGTTTTATTATCCTTGTACCATATTTTCTTCTCTCATACTTGTTTACAAAAATATATATATATATATATAATAAAATAAATAAAATATATAGTAATAAAATTTTGAGGAAGGATTTGTTAGAGCCACGAAATTGGCACACTGCAACAGGTTCTATGCTGATGGAAAGCCTTTTCCAATAGACTCAAAGGCGGAAAAATCTTGCTTTTTCTCTGCACCTAAAGGAAGCATATCACCGAACTCGAGGCATCAAGCAGGAAGCTTATCTCGCCAGCCTGAGAGGGTGTCCGCAAAAGAAAATGCAGTGTGAGAGGTAATCGGACCAGAAGGGAAAAGAGATACTCTAGGCTACAACAGGGTATCTGGGAAAAACCAAAGTCCTCACACCAGACCAGGAACAACCTCTCTGCCAGCAAAATAAGTCGGGATCCCTCATCCGCCCAGGCTAAATTGCCATCTCTAATAAGTGCCACGAGCACATCTAAATAAGTGCCTCAGGCACATTCAAAATAAGTGCAATAGCACACTAATAAAGGGTAAAGGATTGAGAAAGGCTTCCTGCGCAGAGAGGTGATGTAACGACTCCGCTGGAGTACTGACCAGGCTCGCTGGCAGTGGAGCAACGTTCATGATTCCTAGGCAGTGACTCCGCCGGGACCGAAAGGTTCGCTGGCAGCGGAGCAACACGATGAGGAAAAAATAATCGTACCAGACCCTGTGGCCGCCTGGAGTTCTCCAACTCTTCCAGTTCGGAGACCTGAAGAAATGAATTTGGTTGAACGGCGCCCAAACAGGCCAGCAGATTGAGCAACCCAGCAAGGTGCCAAAGGTTAGGGAATGTCAACCACAAGGTAAAAGAAAATAGTCAGCATAGGCCCCTCCCTCCCCCCGCCAAGACTGACTATCAGCGGAGACTTTGAGTTCGTCCAGTGAATCGCCATCTTTTGTAGCCCCTACAACACCCTCCAAAAAGATCACCTTTTCAAATTTTTGGAGCCCCTTAAAACTAAAGAGAAACTATTTAAGTCTCCAAGTCGCCAAGTCGCAAAGTTAAACTATTGATGAAAACCGCGACCCCACGACCTTGCGACCCCGCGACCTCAGGTCGCCAGGTCGCAACGTCGCAAATACCCAACTTTAACAGAAATTGCAACCCAGCGACCCCAGGTCGCCAGGTCGCTAAGTCGCATGTACACAATTTTAATGAAAAGTGCGACCCAGCGACCCTGCGACCCAGCGACCCCAGGTCGCCAGGTCGCAAGGTCGCAAGGTCACAAAACTCTGGAATTAACTGATTTGCGACCCAGCGACCCGCATTTATTTCCCACACGTGCGACCTTCTATATAAGGGAGGTCGCCATGTTGCATTTTACACATTCAGCGATTTGAAAGAAAACGCCTCTGACAGCTCAACTAGCGCGATTTTCCCGGGTAAGTTGCCATTTCCTCCTGCTGTTTCCATTATGAGCTTTTCTTGCCAAAACCCATGTCCCCTTAGGCCTTTAAATTTCCATTTGTTTGAGCTTTTATATTTTTCGAGTGTTTTGCAAATCTGTTTTCTTCACAAATGTCCAACCTCACCACATTTTTGTTTCAAACTCTCGTAGCTTTGCCCCTTGCTCTTAAAACCATTCCTCAGCTCTGCCTGGACTCAGCCAGCTTATAAATCCTCAAGAGGAGGGAGAAGAGAAGTCTCACGGCCGCGCACGCGCAAAACCCCCCGGCAAGCCTTATCGCGACCTGCGACCCAGCGACCTAGTCGCGAGGTTGCAAAGTCGCATTTTTCCATATTTCTAGAATCTGTGACCCAGCGACCCAGCGACTTAGTCGCGAGGTCGCGAGGTTTCATTTTCCATTTTTTTTGGAGAGTTGCGACCCAGCGACCCAGCGACCTGGTCGCGAGGTCACAAGGTCGCGCCTGAACCTTTTTCTTGCAATCCGCGACCCAACGACCCAGTAAACCAGTAACCCAGTTTTACATGTGTCACAGCTAAATTTCATCACTAAACTCTAACTAGTTTTATATCACCATGTCGTTCTTATCTTGGGATTCCTTTATGAATTTGACAGGTGAACTTCAAGAAGACATAGAGTGCATACCTGTTTTATCATATTCTAGTGACATGGCGCCCCCGCTATCTCGGAGGAAGGACAAGCAAGTAGTGGAAGAGATTGATGAGCTGGAAGTGGTGTTCCCACCCCCAATATACAGGGATACACTATGTACCTTTGAAAAAGAAGACAGTATGAGATGGTACCAGGTGTATCATGAGTTCGCCATACCGAAAGAGGAATTTCCAGAAGATCTCCCAGACCGGGAAATATACTTGGCAGTCAAGAAGTCCAAACTACATCTAGCAGGGGCGCATCCAGCCATATTTCCATGTCCTGAGGTGATAGATTGGATCATACAAAGGACAGATCCTAAGAAGTATGTTATCCGAGACAGTGAAGGCAGGGCTTTCGCTACGCTCGTAGGCGCGGATGCTCACCTCTACTACTCATTGCCTCACCCGGATGAGCATTTCACTCCAGAATGGGCTGTTGCTCACGCTGTTCCGATAGTTGATACTATTAGACAATGGTGGGAGGAGCCCGAGAAGTTCAAGGTCAAGAAAGACCAAGAATACCCGGTGGCTAGCCTAAGGAAGGTTTATAAATTGGTTGCCGCCATGCTTTGCAGGCTTTACGGGCGCCCGGATTGCTCCACTTTCAGCGGTAGTTGGGCTACCATCATGGAGTATGTGACAGCACATGGCACCCATTTCAACTGGGCAGGCATATTGATGACTTCAATGCAGACCAACTTGAACGCGGCACTGGCCCCGGATGAAGGAACGCCTGCCGAATTTTACATGGCCTCTTACCTACTGGATGCTGTCTGCGCAAGAGTACACTTCGAAGGATGGGCACACAACTGGGATTCCGAGCAGTCACATGCAATTCACCTGCAACTCAAGGTATTTTGGGAGTTCAAATACAAACAAGATATAGATCAGATCTCCCAGGTGTTTATTCCCTCTCTATATAGACACTTATTTGGCCAAGACGCCCCATGCATGTCTTGGCGGGCCAAGGAGACTCTAGTCAAAGTGGCACACTGGTTCCCTTTCCCCGGGTATACCTTCATCCGAGTCTTTGGAACGTACAGGGCACCCCATGCTATGCCTCGCTTTGTGACAGACAAAATGCTCATCCAGGAGGTATGCTTCCAGATGTCTCAAGGCTTCTCCAGCGTCCTGTCTAAAGGTAAGAAGAAGTCGTGGCCCACGCTACCCCTCACCATTGGCGCATGCACAGTTAAAGACTTCAGGGAAGTAGCAGCAGAGGGAGAAGCAATGAAAATTTATCAGCTTGGGGCGCTTGAACACCGAACATATGACCCAGAGAGAATAGTTCCTGAACACTGCCTGAAAGCTAAATTCAAATGGACTTATCAGCATATTGAGCGCCCGGCAGAAGACGAGAGAAGGAACTGGTATAGTGCTGAGAGACAATTTTCTCTGGGAGTAAACATAGTCCAAGAAGATCCAGATGATCAGAGCTTAGAAGACAAGAGTCGTCAGTTAGGAGGTTCCTCTTCTGCTTTACCCAAGAAATCTCGGACCAACACAGGGCTTACCCCATCCATCCAACAGAAAGAAGCAGAAGCAAAAGCCCAGCAAGAAAGGGAAAAGAATATAAAAGAGGATGAGGAAGCACGCCAAAAGAGTGCAACAGCAACACAGAAGAAGAAGCAGGCCAAGGAAGCCAGGAAAGAAAAAGAGGGAAAGGAGGCACAGGCCGCAGCAGAACTGGCATTTAAGGCAAAGCTGGATAAAGCAGAAGCTGAACGCCAAAAGAAGGCCGAACAGGTTGCGGAAGCTGAGCACCGAAAGAAAGCCGAACAAGCTACTGCAGCTGAGCGGAAGAGGAAGGCCTAAATAGAAGCAGCAGCAGAAACTAAACGCCGGCAAAAGGAAGAAGAAGAAAAGAACACAGAAGAAAGGGAGGATGACATGCTGGAAGATATCGAGGTAAATCCCCTCGACATACCTCTGGGTGGTACCAAGCTTTCTGATGTTAGATCCCCCCAGGGGCAGGAAGAGGATGTATTTGACCTCACCAGACTCACATTCGATCAATTCTCTTTCAAAATCTGGCAAGAGAAAAGAAGGTCACTGGCGCAAAGTCCCTCTGCCACATCCATAGTTGCAACAGGCAAAGACATAGTCCTTGATACCAGGACTAATCCTGTAATGATAGCATCGGCGGGTACTGCTTTCGCCGTAGCCACAAAAGAGAATGTAACCAGAATGAGTAGAGAAATAGTCTCTCTACAAAATAGACTGCAAGCAGCTGAGCAGTGCGAGAAAAGAGCAGAGCAGGAGAAAGCAGAGTTGCAAGCAGAAGTTCAGCAACTTCGAAACCAGTCTCCACCGATAAATGAAATCGCCCTGGCCATTTTCAAGGAGTGTGAAGTGTTGGAAGTAACCATGAGGCAGGTGTATGGAGAAATGTTCACCATCAAACAAACAGTCTCCCCACTGGTAAGAGCACGAGCAGAAACCAAGCAAACGCACGAGCAGCTCAGGGAGGCCTCACAGGCCTTAGACAGGATGATGAGCTGGACAGTACAATACCCTCAGGCACCTGAAAATTTGCCCAAGAGGGACTGGATTCACACATAGGATGCTAAGGTTCAGCTCCGTATGGCGATACAATCTAAAGACAAACTGTCTAAGGATCTGGACAAAGTAATGTCTTCGTACAATCACCTGATCAGCGGTATCAACTCGATGCACGCTTTGCACCACATTCCGTCGCTTGGGCAATTGGACGAAGAGAAAACCTGGGAACAAGTGGATCAGGACGTCCAGTCATTTTTGCAGCCTATCAAGCAAGCCGCTGCTGATCCAGAGCCCTCAGCATCTCAAGAACATCTGAGTCAATTTATTGCCACTCCAGCGCGGATTTATACCAAGCTTGCCTCGCTTTCAAATCAGATCTCACAGAAAATGGAAACCTTAGTACCAAATGCTTTGGAATGTATGCATCGATTGAAGGAGGAGATCCCTCTGGTTTCCCCCATAACGGTAGAGTACCGAACATGGCAAGATTTTCTCAAGGAGCAATAGATTGACGCCCCTGACATCAACATCGCGCGTCCATCTCCACAGCCCGGTAGCAGCAAGTCATGAGCAGCAGTTAGAGCTAGGTCGCAAGTCGCACCAACAGGACAAGTCGCAGGTTGCACTGCCTATCCAGGTCGCAAGTCACGCAAACAGGATAGGTCGCAGGTCGCAACCTCTTCAAGGTCGCGAGGCAACTCAACAGGCAGGTAGGCGAAAAGTCGGGAAGCCCAAAGGGCAAGTTTTGCGCTATAAAACTCCCTACGGGGAAAGTAAGAAAGGGCTTTTTCTTTTTGGAAGACTCAAGAGCTACATTGTATTGTATTGAAAGACCATATTCTTAGACACATGAATACGAATACTTGCCAAAACCCCTTTGTCGAATGATGTATTTTGCTGTGACAGCACTATGTGTATTTCTTGAACAGTTTCAGAACATCTTATGATTAATGAAACTGCCTTTCTAATAATATCATTTATGCATCATGTTTATCTATGCTTGTGTTAATGATGTTCAGTTTTATCGCTTTCTAAATGGATGTTAATACCTTTGTCTATTAGAATTTCGTTTTATCTTTCAGAAGTAAGGAGGAATCTTTCCATTAAGAACTATTTCTTCTGTGGTAAGATACCTTGCAAGCATGACCCCAAAGACGTGTCGTTAACTGCATCTCTTCGGGCGTATGTGTTTTATTCATTCTCTTTCTATGCATAGTGTTGTAGACATGTTCCATGCATCAATCATGTATTTCGTATCCTATGAATAAGTGTGTGTCCGCAGGTTTAATCAGGTTCTTTTGAGACCAGAAGGGAAGGCGTCTTAAGCGGTAGCCGGACCCACACCCCGGATGGGATCCCTACTCCAAACGGTTTAAGGTCTAATTGGTACTTTTTTCCGGGGAGATCCCCTACTGTTGGCTGGAAAAATTTTCCTGTCAACACCTCACTAACTCACCGTTTGGAGAAAAAATGGCCCACGTTGCGGAGGATAGATTTCGCGTACTACAACTAGCACCATCAACATATCCAACAAATGGTTCTAAAGATTCAGACATCTGTGATGAAATGTAAAGTGGATTACTAATGTTAAGAAAAATCTAAAAACAAACTAAGACAGTGAATGCAAATCAACAACATATATATACAATATAATACAAAAATTACTATGCTCATGATTAAGCATAATAACATTTCAGATACAACCCATTTTTGGGCTGCGCCAACTGAATTCCGTCGTAATAAACTAACTAATAGGCACCCTTACCAAGAACTCTTTTGACAATATAGGGGCCATGCCATAATGGCTCAAATTTCCCTGTAGCTATTACATCAGCTTCTTGATCATAAAGTAGGTCCAAGTCACCCTTTAAGAAAATGCGAGGCTGGACATTTTTGTCGTATTGCGCCTTTATACGTCTCTTATGTGCTTTGTTGGCCAATTGGGCTTCACGACGCGTTTCATCAAGATGGATGAGGTTTAAAATATGCGCTTCTTCTTTTGAGGTGTCAGGTAACAAGTCGATTGTGAGTTTTAATGATGATATTTCACATTGGATTGGAAAGATAGCTTCCAAACCATACACCAATTGAAAGGGAGTAAATCCAGTTGCGTTTCTCACTAAGGTTCGATACACCCACAAGGCCGAGTTTAGGATCAAATTCTAGTTTATTTTACGAACTCATATCATTCGTTGAAGCATACATTTAAGAATATTGTTGATAGTATCAACTTGTCCATTTGATTGTGGATAATAAGGAATATAATTATCATGTGAAGATCCTAACTTAGCAGTCAATTCAGTCATCATGTGGTTGCGAAAATGCTTCCCATGATCTATAATTATGGCATGCGGGACTCCAAACCGTGCAATAACATGATTAAAGAAAAACAATGCAGCTATTTGTCTTGTGTTGTTGAATGCAGGCATCACTTCCGCCCATTTGGTAAAGTAGTCGAATGCGATAATGATATAACCATGCCCCCCAGACGAACGAGGGTTACAGGTCATGAAGTCAATACCCCATTTCGAAAATGGTCCCACAGAGACAAAAGAATGCATTTGCGTTGGCGGTTTGCGGATTTTATGATAAAAAATATGGCATGCATGACAACTTCTGACTGCGAGGATGCAGTCGCGAAATATTGAAGGCCAAAAGTAACCAGCATGAATTATCTTCTGCACGGTAGCATATCCATATAAATTTCCACCACAAGCCCCAGCATGACAATCATTTAAAACCTTTTCAGCCTCCTCATGAGTCAAGCACCTCCTTAAAATGGTATCGACACCACGATGATAAAGTGTATCACGAACGATCAGATAATCTTTGGCTTGGTATCTAATACGTCGTTGTTCAAAGCGAGAGGTATCAGGTCGAAAAGTTTGAGTTTTGAGATAAATGATGAAATCTCCATACCAAGGATCAGATGATCCGATCAAAAATAAAGACTTGTCAGGAATTGATGGTTTCGACGTAGTTGCATTACTATCAGAGGGAAGGTCACAGAGAAGCTCAGCCAAAACTAAAGACTTCTTTGACTTAGATTTGATGAATTCCAATGGAAAATTCCTACAAAATGACAATCCATTTTGAATATTTTCCCCCCATCAATTGATGTGATAAGATATAATTCATGGGGTTGCAATATGAAATGACAGTGGTCTTTCAGAGCAGGATATAGTGGCGAAATCTTTGGACAACTTGAACAGCTTCCAAGGCAAGATTTTCTACGTACGAATACTTAACTTCAGTATCATTGAGATTACAACTCAAATAATCGATCAAATGTTCAATTCCATTTTCTACTTGGACCAAAACCATAGTAATGGTCGTTTCAGCCGCGGCAATATATAGGAAATAATCATTCTAATAATTAGGGGGATACATTAATGACGCTCGGACAAGAGTATCCTTGACAGCATCAAAAGAAGCTTGCTCAACTTGGTCCTAATGGAAGGGAACCCCCTTTTTCAAGAGACGAGTAAATCCTTTAGCCATTTCGGCGTAGTTTGGAATGAGCCTTCTTAGGAAGTTAGCCTTTCCTTGAAGTTTCTATATCTTAAGTAAATTTGATGGTGCAGGAAAATCAAGAATAGCCCGAGCCTTCAATGGGTCGATTCGAATTCCTTATTCTGAGACTACGAATCCAAGCAAATGACCAGAACCAACACAAAACACACATTTATGTGGATTGAGGTGTATTTTGTAGTGTCGGCAGCGTAAGAAGATGGCTCTCAAGTGCATCGGGTGATCAGCCCGATTTCATGAATGCACGGGTAAATAATCTAGATAAGGTTGAACAATGTGCTTGATGTCATTGAAATCATAATCCATTTCTCTTTGAAAAGTTTCCCCAACGTTATTTAAACCAAATGGTAGTTTCCTACAAGCGAATGTGCCCCAAGGATAGATTAATGTTGTCTTATGTTGATCCTCTGGGCGGATATTGATTTGATTGTAGCCATAAAATCCATCCATGAATTAAAAAATTTCACATCCAGCACAATCGTCAATAATCTGGCCGATAAAAGGAGTAGGATAGTTTTCTTTTTGACAAGCAATGTTGACGTCCCGATAATCGATGCACACTCTAATGGTTCCTTGTTTTTTCATGATAGGAATGATGTTGGAAACCTACTTAGTTAGCGGAATAGGGTAAATAAAACTAGCATGCAAAATTTTTTCAACTTCTGCTTTGTTGGCATCGTCTTTCTTTGGGTGAACAAGACGAAGCCATTGACACACCGGTTTGACATCTGGATACATATTAATAGTGTGTTCAACAATACTAGTATCTATGCTTGGCATTTCCTCGTAAGACCAAGAAAATACATCACGGAATTCACGAAATAGAGAGCGATATGATTTGAGTTCTGATGGAGAACAAGATACACCGACATGAATATTTTATACAATGCCAGGTTTGTTCGAAATATAGATAGAAATGGTTTCTTCAATACTTGATAGTTTTCGCTCAGAATTGATTGCATTAATAGGTAAAGAATTCGAAAATAATTTTTTGATTAAAGGGTGATATAGTTCACTAAGATAATTTTCTTCATAATCAGGAAGATGGAAACGATGATGATAATCTTCCCATTGTTCTCCTTCCGATATCATGGCTTCCAAAATATTCTCATCTGTCAAGAAAATTGAGGAAAATGGGTCAGATGGAGTACCAAAATCTAAGGAACGATCAACCCAAACAACCAGCGACGCTGATTTCAGATTCTCTGCCCAAGCCAGATATATTGATTGCTATTCCAGATCAATAGGGATGGGCGGAAAAAACTCATCCAACGTAACAATTTTAGAATCATCCATACTCTCCCTTAAGCCAAATGGAGTGGAAGAGATCATGTAGTAGGTCTCTATACTTGCAATTTTTTCTGACGTCACAGGCGGCGATAATGCAAAGGTTCCCATGAGAGTGGAATCCTTTAAGATTCCTACACCAATGTTCTGAAGTGTTAGTTTGGGTGCATAAACGAACGGAACACTTCCAGTTACCTGCGAAGCAGAGGAAAAGAAGGATAGTTGATTAATGACTGTGATAGTACCTTTATATGGAAAGGAAATCATTCTAAAATATGTAGAAACAATTGCAGTCATAGCATATACCCATGGCCTTCCAAGTAGAATATTATATTCAAGGGGTCCGTCAACAACCTCGACATCAACATTCACTGTTTTTCCCCCTAGCTCAAAATGTAGGTTATTAATAATACCACAAGGCTTATATGTACGTCCATCGAAAGCCTTCAACGTCGTTGATGATTGTGATAAGCGCGGCGAGCCAAGTGAATTCCAACAATTTAGAGACATAATGCATGTAGATTCTCCCTCATCAATAATAGTACGATGAAAAAGGTGATTGAGAACATTTACTTGTATGGAGAATGCCAATTTTGTTGGTAGTTTCGGCACATAGCCCATATGATTAAAGACGACAATATTAGGATCAGTCGGATCAATTCCACCAATAGTAGACAATAAAGCCTATTTTTGGGAGGGACAATTTTGTAATACCTCAAGAGAAGACATAGCTAAAGGGGATTGAGCCAAATATTCAACTATATTATAATTTTGAGCAGCTCTTGCTTGAGGATTATATGTCGATTTGTGAATTACTCCCTTAGGTGGCTTAATTTTCAATTCAGGAATAGCAGTAGGCGGTACCGATTCCGTAGACGGATTCGTAGTCGAGGTAGTAGGTTGATCAGTGGCTTGACTACCATAATATTTATTATGCGTTGACACCAAAATATCTGTTGAAGGTTTTGAGACAAATAACATAAGTACTTGGGAACTATAAGATGGATCTATATAAACCAAATTTGTTTCTAGATTTGGAAACAAATCCGTCAACACAGCTGACGCATGGGAAGTCTTAATGATTTTTGAGACTTCAGTGCGGCGAGGACAATCTAGAACAAAGTGTTCCTCATTACAGATTATGCATGGATAACAAGGTGATCCAGGAGGATCATGTTCAATGCATATTGGTAGAGAGGTCCAGTCAGCTCCAAAAGACCAATGTCTGATTCAGTCTTCATACCGTCAGTTTCGCCAGTGAAGAAGTCCTCAAGTTGAACGTGGTTCAGTTTGGATTCACGATGTACTTCAGTGCTATCTTGATTGTGTGGCAAGATGTAAGATGATATGTAATGGTGAAGTGGTGACATAAGGACTAAAACCTAACACCTAAGTCTAAAACCTAAGGTGTAACATATTACAAATGTAAACCTAGTCCCAAGTCCTAAGTTATAAACCTAAGCACTAAAAGCTTGTATTAAAAAAACCTATGGTAAAAACCATAAGGTTTCGGGCCTAAAAAAATTAATGGGTTTGGACTATGTTTAAAAACCCAAAACAAATGTAATATGTCACAAAACCCACTTGCGGACTATATGTTAAAACAAATACGCAATAAACAGACCTAACCGCATCATAAACCATGTCGGAGTTTGATAAAACATGTGAACAGAACAGTGGGCAGGAATTTAACTGCCATCCTAAAAAAATGGCCTGTAAACTGCGGCTTATATTTGCTATCACATGCAGTTGACCATTTCAATAGATGTCGGAGTAACCGCCAGAACAGACCGCGACATGCCAGGCGCCTGTTCACATGCCGACAATTACTCAATTCTGCGTGTTTAGGCTAACCGTCAGGGTTAATTCATATCCTAAGTTTAAATATGGGTTTTTATAATTATTTGCACCAAGGTGTTAAGATATGACATTATCTTTAGGCAATATGTGTCACCATGAGATAGGACCGAGACCACCAATCTCAAGATTTTTCTCCACAACATGCTAAGTTTGGCTTCAAGTAATTCGAGACCTGAACCTATTTAAATCAATGATTTTTTCTTCATGAAGGAAAATGAGTGTATGGGAGTTCAGATTCAAAGGGATAGAGGCAGTTTTGTTTTCAACATTGCTCGACCGTCCGGAGGCAGAATTGAGCACAGAGATAAGCGTTGGAAAACTGAGAGAGAGAGAGATCTTTCTGTTGTTAGTGACTAGAAGTGCCTATGAGCATGATCAGTCTGGTGTTTTTGCTGTGTAAATACTTCCTCAGATCAATCCTAATAAAGCAGATGCCCACTTGAAAGTGGACTCGAAGATGTAGTCCACCAGGGACGAACTCCGTAATCAACTGTTTGCTTCTTCTTCTATCTATTTTATGCTGTATTTTTATCATTTATTTGCTGCTGGTTTATGTCGTCTTTCACTTTAAAGCTCTCTTCAGTTAACAATCAATCTTAATGACAAACTAATAAAACTACCTCAGCACTTAATCGATCACTTTCAGATCATTTTTTTGGTATCATATCAAGTTGTGATTTGTAGTTTGTTTGTCAGTGGATGTTAACTAGGTCGGGATTGCAACTTGGAAAATGCGAGCTAGAGGAATTTGATCCAGATATTGGAAAGAAAAAATTCATTCATTAATCAATGATGACAGGGACTGAGAACGTTGAGACTCCTAAAGCTCTTGAATCGAAACCCATGGATGAGAATCAAATCCTTCAGATGTTTTTAAACACGCAGCAGTTGTTGGTAGAATTATATGAAGATAAGAAGATGAGAGATGCAGCCACATCTTTGAAGGCATCAAAGAAGGACAAGGGTAAAGGCAAGGCAGATAAATATCCTTCTCCTTCATCATTTCCATCATCTTCATCTTCTTCTTCTACTTCTAGTTCCGAATCATAAAAATAAAATAAACCTCAGAGTCCGCTTTTGAAACTTGATGTTAAGTTTGAATTACTTGTGTATGATGGTGAAATGAACCCTGAGAAACTAGACAATTGGGTAAAATAGTTAGAATTCTATTGTCGTATTCAAAATATTACTGATGATAAGATAAAGATCCAATTAGATACTCTTAGAATGGGGGGTACTTCTTTGATCTGGTGGGAAAGTAAGACACAGATAGATTTAAAGCGTAAAGCAAAAGTTATCACCTCATGGAATAAATTTTTAAAGGCTCTAAAGAAACAATTATATCTGTTGGGTTACACACAACAAGCTGTTATTGATTAGCAGTGCTTGTGACAAGGTAAGGGACGGAATGTTGAAGAGTTCATTTAGGAATTCAGAAAGAAGGCGTTAGCACTTGGTATTCCTTTGGACACAAAAGGAACTTTGTTGAAGTTTATTGGCAATTTACATTCATATTTGCAGCATACATTATTAATGTTCAATCCTAATGATTTTGATGAAGTTTGTGTTCAAGCAATTCATGCGAATCAGGTGGAATACCATTCAATTTTACACCAAAGAGATCCAAACAGTTGGAAACCGAAGACAGCAAAAACAAGGGAAAGTCAAAGGGAAAGAAGACTGCCACAGCTCAGAAGGAAGATGAAAGACCTACCTGTACACATTACCAAAGGATCGGCCATGATGAAGCTAGGTGTTGGAAACTTCATCCAAAACTCAAGCCAAAGAAGTTCCAAACGAAGAAGGGTGAAAAGAAGGCTAAAACAGTAATCCAACGAGGCTTGGACTTGGGATTTGATTCAGGTGATGAAGGAAAAATCATTGATATGTTTACAACAAGTAAAAAATTTTAAGCTAGTACTTCTGCTTCTTCAAACATCAAACAATTGAATGAAGATAAAAGATTCGAGTTATTTAATATAAGGGTAACTTCAAAACATACAAAGTTAGATACATTTTTTGATATGGGTTCAAAAGAAAATTTGATTTCTGAATCATTGGTTAACAAATTGGGTTGGAAAACACATAATCATCCAAAACCATATCCTTAGGATGGTTAAAGGAACAAACTCAGATTAATGTTACCAAAGAGTGTTGGTTAAAATTTGCAATCATAGCTAACTATATCGACGGAGTGGATCTAGATGTGATACCGTTAGACATATGTGGAATTGTTTTAGGAAGCCCTTATCTCTATGATCATGATGTAGTATTTTATAGGAAAGAGCATATGTATCATCTCAAGAAATATGGGATTAAATACATCATTCGAGCACATAAAATAAAAAATCACTTGAATTTAATTAATGTTAATCAGATGAAGTGCTTAATAAGTTCAAGTAAGAGATACATACTCATGTTGGTAAAAGAGAAACATAAGGATCTTAATGATGCTTGTTCAGGTTGTGAATTTTAGTATGAAGGTAATTTGGTTAAAAAGGTAGATTTATTTCAAGATCTAGTTAAAGAACCAAAACATCCACTTCATAAAAAAGAAATGCAACATGACATGCAGTTGATGTCTGATGCCTCTCTTTCTAATGATGGAATATATCACAAGTTAGTTATAGAGCACAAAGAAAGAAAAAAACAAATCCAAGGGATGGTTGGAAAGGACTCCATGTGACTAAATTCATTTCCATGTGGTTCACCCATAATTTTGGTTCATAAGAAAAACGAGACATGGGGAATGTGTGTCGATTTTAAAGTTTTTGATTCATTTAAGGAGAAAAATTTCACAGCATTATTAGATCATCAACAACCATTTGAAGATAAAACAGATGCTAGTGGTTATGCGATAGAAATAGTGGTTCACACAGATCATCAGCTGCTTCAATACCTTTAGTCACATACTAAGTTGCAACAATCTCGCCACTACAGATGGATGGGATTTCTTCAGCAAATTAACTTAGTAATAACAGAAAAGAAAGATGTAACAAGTAAAGTAGTTGATATGCTATATATACCATCTTTGAATGCTTCAGTAGTACTACATAATAGTTCATTGAAACATGAAAGTTATGAAGAATAGTATAGTACTGATGATGTTTTCGAAGATATTTATGAATCAATAACTCATGATACTCAGATAGAAGAAGTCAATTATCATATTCATGATAGATTATTATATCATCTGGGTAAGTTTTGCATACCGCAGAAAGAAAGAGTGCAGGTTATTCGAGAAGCTCATCCTTCTTGGATTGCAGGACATTTTGGCGTAAGCAAGACTATGGCACAAAGTCAAAGGTATTGTTACTAGCCTCATATGTATGAAACAATTGTGAATTACATTAAAGGGTGTGTGATGTGTTCGTCAAGCAAGCCAAGCAATCGAAATATTTGTTTGTACATGCCACTTCCAATTCCTTTGCAACCATGGGACATCATGGATTTCATTGAAGGACAAACAAAAATGGTGAACAGGACCGGGATACATATTATTCGAGGTAACTACAGTAAACATCCTAAGTTGTGGGATGAATCTTTACCTTATGTGAAACATGATTACAATCAAGCCTTACTTTCTTCTCTAACTATGCCACGACAAGAATTGAGTCAAGCCACGTACAAATTGCGCCATGACAAGCATCGAGTCGATCATCATTTTTAGGTCGATGATCATGTATGGTTGTATATCAGCAAAGTCAGGTTGAAAGTGTTAGCCAGCTATAAAATTTGTTATATCAAATGTTGGCTAAAACATTTTTTGAGTCTTCAAGAAACAAGTTTTATTGCTAAAAAGATGTTATCTCTTGAAGACTCTTGGAGGCCTCATGCCTTTGTCTAAAAATCTTCACTGTTGTTTCCATTTCATACTCTGAAATTCTGTTGATTTCATGAGTAAAGACTGTTGCAAACACCATTTTCCCCTACTTCCACTTCAAAACTAACCTCCATTTTGCTCCCCTTTTCCTCCATAAAACTACTCTATTTTCATGATTCCCTTCTTCCATTCATGAAAATAATTTTTACATAGTTTAAAACTCATTTTAAACTATACCGAAACCCCCAAAATCCATCAAAATTTTTGAAAATTTTCATAAAAAATATGTGTTTTTTTCTATGGGGTTAAGCCCCCTTGGGCTAAACCTGAACCACTTCCCCTCCATATGCCCACACCCTAGAACCAGGCGCTATTCCCATCGAGCGCTTATTGCATCAGAAGTAATTGGTGAGCGCAAGTCTTTAGCTTTCATAAAAAACCTATGATGCAATTAGCTCTGTTATATATGAGCCCCGGTCCTTTTGCTGCTTCACAAGACCAAAGGCCCGCAATCAGGTGCTCAAATTAATGAATAAACCCTATCTGATTGATATTTTCCTTTGTTAGTTCAAAAAACCCTTTTTCCAAAGTTTTGGTCTAATCGCGCCAGGGTTATGTTTTCTAATATAAATGGGTAGATTGAAAAGCACCTGCATCATTTTCTCCGATGCAATTGAAGCCCTTTTACATAATCTTCGTCGTCGATCTTGAACCAATCAAACGTCCTACGCATCATCGCATCGGCAATATTCAAAAGTACATATTCGCGTATGATATTCCTCCTCCCCGATTGATCATTCCCCGATTAATCGTGAGCCGTCGATCTCCTTTCCGCCTTCCTTTGATCCGACGACCCTCATTCGTTCCAATCGCAAAGCTTTCCCCCGCCTTTGAACCTCCCCGATCCATCCTCCACCATCGATCTGATCTACAGATCGACGGCCCCGAAATCATCGCATCAGAGTTTCTCTGTCGGCTCATTGAAAAAGTTTTATTCAAAATCGCCGATTGCGATCTCCCGATGCATCTCCCATCATCGATCTGATTTTCAAATCGATGGTCTACATTTGATCGCATTAGATCTTTTCATCGGGTGCATTTTTAACATTTGTTTTTCCCCTGATGATTGCAATCCTCCAATTCGATCTGGACCATCCACGTGTCCAGATCTGACGGTCCCAGATCATTCCCACATTATTTCATCACCCTCTACCTTCCACAAAGGGTTTTCAACACAAATCTCCACCGTTGATCTCGTCGGGTGGGTCTCATCCGACGGCTATATTCCTCTCGAAGCCCACTTTGATTTTTCATTAATTTCTTCTTTCGCCAAAGGTTTAAAAACGTATTTCTTTGCATTTCGCCATATCCCCATAATGTGACC
The DNA here is from genome assembly GCA_034641835.2 of Pinus albicaulis. NCBI lineage: Eukaryota > Viridiplantae > Streptophyta > Pinopsida > Pinales > Pinaceae > Pinus > Pinus albicaulis. The sequence goes on from JAXQQM020077889.1 coordinate 76,421, forward strand.
ATTTACATTGCGATTTCTCTCGATTATTCCCAACCGTCGATCTCTGTGCGATCGACGGATCTGACTTATTTCTCCCTCTGCTCTTCTTTTAACCTCCGCGAACAGATCTACACCGTTGAATGATGCCATCCAATGGCCACGCTCCTTCCCACGCCTTCTAAGCAGTTTTACCCATAGAACGCAAGATTTTATAATATAGTTTTGTATTGTGCAGGGGTTTGAATGTTTTTCCGTCATATTAAAGAGAAAGCCGAAGGCTAGGAATGAAGATTCCCATGCCTTTGATTCATCAAAGGAAACCATTCGCAGGGCTCAATTTCCACGTCTCGTCAATGTTTCATGAGGCATTGATGCCATATGAGCCCTACACGGCCTGCACATCAACAAGACACAGTGTTATTTAATCAAATTAAAAGAGTATCAGTGTCTAAGACGGAACACAGCAGGACAGAAGATCGAAGACTATTTGGAGGATTACGGCTAAGATTGATTATCAAAAGCCTAATCCTCCAAATTGAAACACAATTAAAGAAAATCATAAGTGTTTATCAGACAGAAAGGCCTCCACCGCCACATCAGAGGCAAATTGATTCCTCTCAGCTACCACAAAGCCACATGTGCCTCAAATCATTCAAACAGAGACCAAAGTTATTGATCAAACGAAGATATTTTCCTCAGCGCAGCCAAAGATTTAATTCTGCTAAGAGAACTTAATGCAAAAATTATCAGCAAAGTTATTACATCCTGAACAGAGCCTTAAAAGTCAACAAAAGCTCCCACCGAGCTTCATCTTAATTGTAAAACATTTAAATAAAGAGGACACATATGTAAACTTCTCCATCGGGCCCCTCAAAGGCCGAGAAGTCATTAACCTGTATTAATTGTCCTGGGAGATCTTTTATCCTCTCCCACCTCCTCATTCCTTCTATAAATATTCCTATAGAAGAAGAGAAAATGTTGGTTGCTGAACTTTGAAATATACTTGAGCCTGAGATTTATACTTGTAAATAGTGTTCACTAGCTTTTGAAGCTCTGCTTGTGATAGAATAGCTAGGCTAAAAAGTGAAGATGATTGCTGAACTGAAACATTGGACCTGAATATTGTAACTGGTTTGACATCAATAACAAGCTGTTTCTTGGAATCCTGGTCTATATCACTAGTGAAGTGCCCCTTTCTTTGTTATTGTTTTTCCTTCTATGTACGTCATATTGTTCACTATTCTCTGATAAAGAACAACAATTATAGAGTTAGGATTTACTGTTTACCAATACCCTTCTCTGACTGATAAGCTTTATCTTAATGTTTTCCTCCGAAATTGTTTATTTAAGAAGGATTCAATACGGTCTAAGCAGCTAGGAATGCTGGCGTTCCCTCGTCCTACTGTTTGCCTTAAACATTCTTCTTGAATGTTATCTTCATTATTTGCTTATTAAAGTTAGACTAGAAAAGTGATGGTGTGCCCTGTTTTCTAGCTTTTATTTCTCCAAAGGCAGATTCTGAAGGTTTCCCTTGGTGTTGGTTGAAAGCAGACTAGGTTTAAAAGTACCTTATCTAATCTTAATGTTTCATCTTGTTTTTATTATGTGTTTTCATACTTTCTGAAGGTAATTATGCGGATTACTGGATAGTTTGTCAATTAATGTGCTTTAATACAAACTTGCCCAAGAATTCTATGGTCAGCCCTGTCCTTGGTTGGTTTTAAACAATTACTTAAGAGGATTTTCTTGTTTGGACTGACTATAAATCCTTGTTGAAATTATTATCAGTTTCCATCTCTCCAACACTTTATTGTTTCCATTCCATCATTTTAATCTCAATAATATTGTGATATAGATGACTTTCCCCTTGGATCACTCTTGATGTTGTTGCTCAATTGAAGCCCTGTTATGACTCCATAGCCCAATGGATTAAAAACCAGCATTATATCTATCTTTTTAGCCAAAGCTTGTTCTATTTTCTTACAACTTCTCACCCTTGAAACTCTTTGCATTTAGGACTCTCCACTCAAGCAATATTCAAGCTCAACCATCCAAAAACAAAACAAAACCCTTGGCCTTCATAACTAGCCTAATATCATTACCCAAAACCTTAAAGATAAATCCATCTTTACACTTATTGGAGCGATCCCTCTCCGGATTCAGGAGGGCTAGATCCTAGAATCCCAAAGTGGTTGAAATAATGTTCTCTATGCAATCAGACTTTTACCAATCTTGTTTATTACAGGGAGCTAACAAAAAGGAGAAGGTACAAAACTGAAATCTATCAGGTATGATCCTTTCAAGATTGTTGAGAAGATTGGAAATAATGAATTTCGATTAGATTTACTACCTTTCGTGCATATTTACTCATTTGTGAGTGTTGAAAATCTAAAGTTGTATGAACCTCTGATGATTGTTGATCCCAAGGATGATATACAGATCCTTTCTATTGACGATTTATCACCTGAGTACATGACAGAGTTGCAGGAAGATACCATATTAGACATAAGAGTTCATACTTCCAGGCGAGCAAATGTGGAATATCTTTGAGTGGGACTCAAGGGCATGAATCCGAGTAAGGAAAAATGGATAGAAATTGGAAAAGTGAGGGAGCTGTATCCTCACTTATTATCTACTTAAAATAAAACTTTTGTGGTCCAAAAGCTTTCAAGTGGAGAGGATTGATCCAAGAGGATCTTGTTCAGTGAAAATTGGTAGAGAGGTCCAGTCAGCTCCAGAAGACCGATGTCCGGTTCAGTCTTCATACCGTCAGTTTTTCCAGTGAAGAAGTCCTCAAGTTGAATGTGGTTCAGTTTGGATTCATGGTGTACTTCAGTGTTGTCTTGGTTGTGTGGCAAGATGTAATATGATATGTAATGGTGAAGTGGTGACATAAGGACTAAAACCTAACACCTAAGTCTAAAACCTAAGTTGTAACATATTACAAATGTAAACCTAGTTCTAAGCCCTAAGTTATAAACCTAAGCGCTAAAATCTTGTATTAAAAAACCTATGGTAAAAACCCTAAGGTTTTGGGCCTAAAAAAATTAATGGGTTTGGACTATGTTTAAAAACCCAAAACAAATGTAATATGTCACAAAACCCACTTGTGGACTATATGTTAAAAAAATATGGAATAAACAGACCTAACCGCACCATAAACCATGTCAGAGTTTGATAAAACATGTGAACAAAACCGTAGGAAGGAATTTAACCGTCATCCTAAAAAAACAGCCTGTAAACCGCAGCTCATATTTGCTATCACATGCAGCTGACTGTTGCAATAAATGTCGGAGTAACCACTGGAACATACCGCGACATGCCAGGTGCCTGTTCACATGCCGACAGTTACTCAATTCCGCGTGATTAGGCTAATTGTCGGGGTTAATTCATATCCTAAGTTTAAATATGGGTTTTTATAATTATTTGTGCCAAGGTGTTAAGACATGAGATTATCTTTAGGCAATATGTGTCACCATGAGATAGGACCGAGACCACCAATCTCAAGATTTTTCTCCACAACATGCTAAGTTTGGCTTCAAGGAATTCGAGGCCTGAACCTATTTAAATCAACCATTTTTTCTTCATGAAGGACAATGAGTGTATGGGAGTTCATATTCAAAGGGATAGAGGCAGTTTTGTTTTCAGCATTGCTCGACCGTCCGAAGGCGGAATTGAGCGTAGAGACAAGAGTTGGAAAACTGAGAGAGAGAGATTTATGTTGTCAGTGACTAGAAGTGCTTGCGAGCACGATCAGTCTGGTGTTTTTTCTATGTAAATAATTCCTTGGATCAATCCTAATAAAGTGAACGGCCACTTGAAAGCATATCCAGAGATGTAGTTCACTAGGGACGAACTCCGTAATCAACTGTTTGCTTCTTTTTCTCTCCATTTTATGTTGTATTTTAATCATTTATTTGTTGTTGCATTATGTCGTCTTTCACTTTAAATCTCTCTTCAGTTAATAATAAATATTAATGACAAACTAATCAAACTACCTCACCACTTAATCGATCACTTTCAGATCACAAGGTTTCCTAGGTCCAGACGATTGATCAGATGATTTTTCCCGCTGGTTAGAAGTTTGCTTTTTCTTAGATTTCCCCTTTTTCTTACTTCCGGGTTGCTTGTAACTTTTTCCCTTGTCAAATGACAGGGCATTGATTTTGGAAAAAGGTGTGGGATCATATGCAGTAGTATGATGTGTGCTTGCAGTGCCAATCAAGCCGTCTCCGACATGAGATTCCTTTAATTGAGGAGGAACAGTAAAATTAGATCTCGACGCATTAGGAATTTTTTCATAGAGCGTGCCAGACTAAGTATAAATCAAGTGTAAATATTAGGCACGAGCAATAACCTTCTCTTCTGTGATGACGCCACATTTAGAAAAATCCTTAGTTATAGATGGTAACAGGGACTTAATGAACCACTCAACAAGGAGTTGATCCGAAACAAATGTCTTAACCATTCTACGATGATGACGCCACTCATGAATATGATCATAAATGTGAGTAGCATTAGTCTTTTTGAAATTATTCAAGAGTTCCGTTCCAGTTTTATATCATATGGGTAACTGGAAGTGAGTCATAAAGATAGCATCTAGGGCAGTGAAATTATCAAAAGAAGCTCTAGGTAACTCAATATACCATTTTGCAGCCGAACCAGTGAGTGTATGTTGGAAAAGACGTAGTTGAACATAATCATCATTTAGGGAATTTGATGAACACCATAAATGATAAGTCATGACATGAGTCGATGAGTCTTCCCCATGGTTTCCATTGAACTTAGGAATATCCGAGGGTAATTTGTGAGGTATCACCGGCCACCATGGAGCATAGTTGATTGGATCATTGGTTAGCCGATTTAAATCTAGTAACTCTAAAGTTGCAACAAAGGGAAACTGTCTATTAAGGTCAGGTTGAGCATAGCCAGGGTATGATGAAATTGCTTGAGAAACAGGCCTTTAAGCACCAACATAAGGAATTTGTTGTTGGTAACCCAGATAGGGGTTGTTTTGAAAAGCAAATGCTTGAGGATTCTGTTGACCAAAAACTGGACATGATACTTGTTGAAATGAAGTCTGAGGTATTTGCGCCTGAGGCTGCCAAGGGGTCTGTCCACCAATGTTATAACCCAAATTAGAATAACTTGGATTTGGGTGAGGACAAGTATAACCAGGTTGTGGCTGTGACATTCCATAAAATGGTAAACCAACTTGTGAATAAATTATTCCAGATACAAGTTGTTGTAAATTAACTAAAGGATTTGCGGTCTGTGGACCCAATTCTTGAGGGCATTGAGTTGAAGGACCCAACTGAAAAGGTTTTTGTACAACATTTTGATTTTATAACAGGGGTAAAGATGTATTAACAAGTGGAAATGATGTGGGTGTAACAGGTTGAACTGGTTGATACGAGTGTACAACTATTTGTGTTTGGATAGGAAGAGTGGGTTGTCTTTGACAAACATTCATTTCGGCATTAGGTTGACCAAAAAGTGATGGAGTACTGTCATAGTGGGTGACCAAAGGTTTCCCCCTAGCATGAAGAGGATAACAAGATGAAAAATATTGCTCTTCAAATGTTGGGAGTCCAGTTGATATGGTACTTGATGGAATAGACCCAGAAGGACTAGCTTGATATTTTCCTGATGATGTGTATAAATAATCAAGTCATTCAATACTCACTATAGGTTTACCAGTTAGAATACTAGACGATGACATTGGTAAAGTCCATGGATTTTAAGATGCACCAGAGAAAATTCCAGATAAATATTTATAGCCTAATGGGACCATAGGGCCACCATGAAAATATGACTTTGGTGAAGTTGTAAACATCGACAGGGTAGCGAGGGCAGGTACTGACGTAATTGGAACAAAGGCCCAACCAAAGATGTTGGTTCAACCATGCTTACTTGACCAAATGTATACCCTTTTGGATCAATGGGATTTTGAATAGGAACAGGATCAACAAAAGTAGAGGTTGATGATTGAGGAAAAGACTCGTACAGGTAAAGATCCTCCCCAAAATGGGTTGGCGTTAAAGGTGTCTCATCTTGTGGGATTTCTTCAATCGAAATTAAACCAAGTGGAAGTATTTCACCGTCAGGCCCAAAGTATATTTCAGGAGGTTGACTGTGTGATATAGGAGATTCAATGGCTGCAGAAATTTGTGGGATGACCAATGCAGGAACAACTTCCAGTTTTTCAACTTCGGGATTCAGATGTTTTTGGAAAAAGGAGACAGGATCAGGATCAACTTCTGGTTGAACAACGTCGGGTCCAGGAGGTATGGTCTCACTGATTGGATGGATCGTGACCACGGGTAGCTGTGAGGACTCCGTTTCGACAACAGTAGATGAATCAGGATGTGTAGAAACAAATTGAGTTAAATTTGGTATATGGGAAGATGATGCTTCACCAGAGGTACTAATAGTACTTGATTCGGTAGAGTGTTGTCGCCTTCGCTGACCAAAAGTAACTTCTGGTGGTAAAGGTGGTTTCAATGCTAATCTACATGACAGGGGAAGGGATTTTGTTCTTCCACAATTACTGATTTATTTTAACCAAAAAAAAAAACAAAAAAAAATGGTATTGCTATGCAAAAGGTTTACCAAGAAACTGTGAACTGTAGAATACCTCCTGGTGAACCAAGAAGTACGAGCTGGAAATCTCCCCGAATTTTGTGTTCGGTGTATCACAATTTACAAGGCGGCTGACTTGGTTCACTATGGATGGATAGCAACCTAAATTTGTCCTCCCAAATATACCCAAAGGTATGTGGAGGCCCAAGTCCATATTAGCACTATCTAATGCGAAACCGCACAGTGAGAGCACCCCTTTATACTCTTCGTACTATAACACCGCTCGATATACCCGAAAGTACATTTATGAGCTACGATATACTTACGTACATGGAGTGAGGTATCACACTCGGAATGTATCGCAGATAATTAATGATAGCTGCTATGTTTTATGATGCTTGAACACGTCTCTAGCCTACACCCTCTAAATTTTATCGTTATGGTTCCAATGCTTTGTTAGGTAAATTGAATAAATTTTAAGTTGACCTTGTTTGTCAATTTTCCTTTCAAGGTTCATCACGATGATGTATTGGAAATTCCTAAAATGCAAACTAAAATGATAAGCAATCTTTCAATTTCTAGTTTTTCAATGAAAATCCTAGCTGCTAGAGGGAAAGAGAAATCAATTTGAGAGCAAATAATCAAAGATCACAAACTAAAATGTAGCTTTCCTAATTGTTCCTTTTGCAAAACACACAATCCACTACATGCAAATGCAGGTTTATCTTTTCAGTCCCTTTAATCTTATGAATGCAGAAAAGGAAACTAAGTGCATGAAATCAATAAAAACAAATGCCTTTTACTTTTGAGAAATGAAGAATTTAAACAACAATTTCTCTTTTAAAGGAAGAATGAGGAATTTAACAACAATTTCTCCTATCAGGAAATGAAGAATTTAATGACAATTTCCTTTCTCAAAAGCAAATGGATCTAATGCAGCAATGCAAATACTTTGAAATTAATTCATCAATGATAAAGAAAAACACTTTAAATAAACATTGAACAAAATTTTCTTTCAAAGGAGGAAGGAGTAGGTAAGGTCACTGGTCAATCTGAGGTATCAGGCTCTTTAAAACATAGCAAACAACAAAATATAAGCAAATGCAATGACAAAATCAATGGAATTTGGCTTATTCTAGGGGGCAACACAGTCTCTAAGGGGAGACAGAGCGTTGCAACGCACCCCTGGAAGGGAGATAGTGCTATGCAAAGCACTGTGTCTTGTTCAACAATGCGTTGAGCGCAGTCAGAGAATAAAAACTCAATTGTTTAAAAAAATTCTAATGAAAATTTTGATTTCAAAAATCATAATATTTATGAGTAAATGCTACTAGGTGAATAAACAGAGAAAATCAGAGGAAAATACGCTAAGGATGAAGGGTAAACACCCCAGCGGAGTCACCAATTTGTTATGCGGAATTATGGATTACAGATAAAGCATTCTTCCCTAGATGTAGTGCTCATCTAGAACAACAGGTTAAAGACTTTGCAACTACTTTTCCTAACAGTAAATAGACACACAGAACAGATCAAAGAACTTACTTGGAATCCAAGCGCTTCCTATTCTCCTTCTGTCGTTCTTGCTGTAGCTTCAAATATGAGCTAGATCGCCAAAATATTTTCTGCAAACATGAACAATAAACATCAAAAGATAGCAATAATATAGATGTCTATTCAAGTTATTCAGTTAAATCAATAAAACATGAACCATATACATCAGATAAGAATTCATAATATGAAATACATAAGCTTATAGAGATACATATGTGGGAAAGTAAGCAACAATATTTATTAATGGATAGAAGGGGAGGTTACAACCCAGTGATTGATTTAGTGTCACCATCTCCAGCAGCATCCCAGCCTCATCACAATGCACATCTCTCCAACAGCATGTCACTCAAATCAATTCCTCAATTGAAATTCCACCAACATTTCTCTACTCAAATTCTTCCTTATCAAACACTAAGATCTGTGCTCAATTTATAGAGGAGTTGAAGGTAGTTTTACAATAAATGAATTTATAATAATAGGCAAGACATGTTCTCAGTCTCAAAGGTATCAAATGGACACATGGATTTGAGGTTTGACACATGTGAACTCTTCTAGAAGGCACTGGCCAAGTCGAGATTCCGGAACAATGAGAATTTTTCTCCCAATGTGACCAACGCACCCATGAGTGTTGGGAAGTGCTTTGCAAAGCACCCTTGAGTGGGGTTACCTGCATATGCAATGCACTTAGTCCCTTTAGAGGCAGCTTTGGTGAGCTCTTATATGATATAATATAGACTTCAAATCTTGGAAACCTTTGCAATGAAAGTCATGGATGATTTGTATTGTTCTTTGTCTTAGGGCATGTAACAACTGAAATGATAGGGGATGATAGACCCTATTCATTGGTTCTGGAGATGATGTCCAGTTAACGAGGTCATTGGGAATGGTGCCCAAATTGACCTATAACAGTAACGAGTGATGAGCAGCTGATACACTCATGTAAGGAGGACCTTGCAAATGAGTTCGAGATGAAGGATATGGGCGTCCATTATTTCCTTGGATTGGAAATATGGCAGCGAGAAGGTGAAATTTTTGTGTCTCAAGGAAAGTATGCAAGGGAGATACTCGGTAAGTTTCACATGGAGGACTGCAAAACCATGGATACTCCTCTTTCGGGAAACTAGAGGAAAGAGGATGCTACATCGGCAGAGGTAGTGGATGCTACTGTCTATCGGCAGTTGGTGGGTTCACTCATGTATTTAGTTAATACAATACTGGACATATGCTATGTAGTGAACTAGCTTAGTCAAGTGATGGTTAAGCCTACCAAGATCTTTTGTAAGGTGGGCAAGAATGTCCTAAGATATCTCAGGGGAAGATTTGAGTATGGATTATGGTACATACAAATAGATGAGGTGAAGCTGCATGGCTTCACAGATGAAGATTAGGCAGGCAGCCCAACGGACTAAAAGAGCACATCAGGAGGGGTTTTCAATATCAGATCTACAACTTTTTCTTGGTACAACAGGAAACATAGATATGTGGCACTCAGATCAACGGAAGTGGAATACATGGCAGCAAGTCAAGCTGCATGTGAGGCTATCTGGAAGAGGAAGATCCTGGCCAGTTTGTTCGGTTCTCATTTAGATCCTACAATGATTCATTGTGATAATCAGAGTTGTATTAAAATCTCGATTAATCCTGTGTTTCATGATATATCTAAGCATATAGATATCCGGTATCATCATATCAGAGATTATGTGCAACGAAAGATCATGTCGCTTCAATACATTCCTACGGAAGATCAAGATGCAGATATTCTAACGAAGGCACTCACCAGGAGAAAATTCGAATACCATAGAGACAGGATCGGGGTGAAGGATAATCCCTTTCTTGTTGAGAGGGAGTGTTGAGATTCAACAAGATGATGATCCTAGTGAAAATTAAGCACCTTCACTAGGTGGGGCCCGCAGGCTATTTTTAGGTGTATGTCTATTTTTAGAATGGTGAGCATATTCTAAAATTAGAAGGATGTTGATTCTAGATGGTTGAGAAAATTATATCTTTATATGAGTTTCTATTTTTAGATCATGGGTGAAGTCTATTTATAGATCGAATATCTAAAATTAGAATGCATGTCGATTATTATTAGCCCTTAATAATAATCAGACAATAAATAATAGCTTATTCTCTTGAAGCACTTGATTTCAGTTAACTGATGTGGAAAACCAGTTAGCTGAGGGAATTACACATTCCAAGGTTGGTTAGTGACTCATGCATGATGGAATTCATTGTAACTGAGTGTGACACAGTTGTAACAGAGTTGGAAGAGTAGTTATGGGAGTTGTTATTTAGTTTAACTCAGTTAAGTGAGTTAAACTCAGTTGTGCTAGTTATAACTAAAGATACACTAGTGAAAGATGAGTGAATTAATTATTTAATTAATTCACAAGTAGTGCCCTACTTGAAACTAAAGAAATACAATAGTTAACTACTTGCATGTCAAATAAAGTGGAGACCCAGTGGAGAGATAGGTGAAAGGGTGTGTTTGACTATTAGTTGTGACTATAGTGATGCATTCAATGCATATACACACACATTGGAGTTGCCAATGAGGATTGCACAGTGAAATCAAGGCAAGATCGAATTCATTCAGGGATCTCATTCAGCAGGGATTGTGCAGCGGAGGCAGACTCTTAGGAGGCAGTAAATTGGTGCATGTGTGAACCAAGTTTTTGTATGACAATGTGAGATGATTGTATATTGTACTGAGAGCTCTATGAGCTGAGCTTTGTATGAGATTTTTTCATGATTCCATGATATACATAACTTATAATAGTTGGGGTTTTTAGCTTTAATATTTCTTGGTAAAACATCTTTTTATGTGCGATTGTTTTTTCTTCATGTGTTTTCAATTAGCTATTTAATTTCCGCAAAGAATGGAGTAGAAGGTTTCTGTATTTAACAATGGATTTAATTGTTAGATTAGGGGAGTCTAGTAATATACATCACAATATTTATAAAATTTCTACACGGTTGTCCCTTGAGAGGGACCTGAAATTGCATGCAGAGGATGAATTGTTGGTTCCCAAGGATGAGCCTCAATATGTGGATCAACCACATTCAAGGATCATGGAATGGAGTAAAACACTCATGTAGAGCCATCCATCAAAAATGGTAGAAGGCGCACCACGGAAGCTGATAGATTGAGACTTGATGCTAAAGAGAATGTAGGAGCCCCTACTTCACAACCTAGACAGAGACAGTCCCTTGATCGATTTACTGGATACATGGCTCTTATGAGAAAATTTATTGTGATTGAACCATCTTCCTTTCAGGAATAATTGTAGCAACAAAATTTGGTTGATGCAATGGTGGAGTAGTATGACTCCATTTTCAAGAACAATGCACAAGAGATTGTCCCAAGACCGATCGACAAATCAGTGGTTGGATCGAGACGGATCTACAAGGTAAAGCAAGCTGCTGATGGGAATGTGGAGAAATACAGGGCAAGATTTGTGGCCTGGGGATTCTCACAGATAGAGGGGATAGATTATGATGATAATTTTGAACCCGTTTCAAGGTAATCTTCCATAAGATCCATCCTTGCACTCTTAGCGCAGATGGGATGGCATATTCATCAGATGGATGTGAAAACTACATTTCTCAATGAGATCATTGAGGAAGAGGTGTACATAGAGAATCCTGAAGGTTTCAAGTTCTTCAACATTGAGTCACATGTGTGTCGACTCAAGAGAGCACGGTATGGGCTGAAGTAAGCACCCCGTGCTTGGTACACTTGGATAGATAGCTATTTCACCGGACTGGGCTTCACGAAAAGTGAAGCAAATTCAAACCTATAACAGATTGTGGTTGAGGGTAAGTTATTGATTATTTTTCTTTATGTTTATGATCTAATTTTGACTGGTGATGAGCAGCTGAAACACTAATGCAAGGAGGATCTTACAAGGGAGTTTGAAATGAAGGACATGGGAATCCTTCATTATTTCCTTGGATTGGAAATATGTTAGCGGGATGGTGAAATTTTAGTTTCTCAAGTCAAGTATGCAAAGGATATACTGGGTAAGTTTCACATAGAGAGCTGCAAACCCATGAATACTCCTCTTCCAGGAAATTGGAAGAAAGATGATGCTACTTTTGGAGAGGTAGTGGATGGTACTATCTACAGGAAGTTAGTTGGTTCACTGATGTATCTAGTGAACACCAAACCAGACATTTTCTATGCAGTTAATGAGATTATTCAAGCTATGATTAAGCCTACCAAGCTCTTTTGGAAGGCGAGGAAGCATGTTTTGAGATACCTAAGGGGCACATCAGAGTATGTTCTATGGTACAGTCAGAGAGAGGGAGTGAAGCTTCAAGGCTTCACGGATGTATATTGGGCAGCCATTCCATCAGACAGACAAAGCACATAAGGAGGGATCTTCAGCATAGGATCGACAACATTTTTCTAGTACATCAGGAAACAACGATTTGTGACACTCATTTCAATAGAAGCATAATACATGGTAGCAAGTCGAGCAGCATGTGAGGCTATCTGGATGAGAAAGATCTTGGTTGGTTTGTTTGGTTCTCATATGGATCCGAAAATGATTCATTGTGATAATCAAAGTTGCATTAAACTCTCAATTAATATTATGTTTCATGATAGGTCCAAGCACATACATATCCAGTACCATCATCTCAGAGATTTTGTGTAGAGAAGAATAATGTTGCTTTAGTACATTCCCACAGAAGATCAAGATGTAGATATTCTGACGAAGGCGCTCACCAAGAGAAAATTCAAATACTATAGAGACAGGATCTCGGTGAAGGATAATCCATTTCTTGTTGAGAGGGAGTGTTGAGGTTCAACAATAAAATTTCAGCACCCACGCCTAGTGCATTAAGCACCTACACTAGGGTGGGGCCCACAGGGCTATTTTTGGCGCATGTTTATTTTAGTTATCCTTTAATTAAGATGGACAATAAAATGTAATCTAGTCTAAAAAATAACTTGTAATAGTTAACTGGGAGCGATAAACTTGGTTAGCTCATGGATTTCGAGTTAGAGGTAGTTGTTGAGGCATGTAGAGTAATTATAGTTGTAACAGAGTTCAAAGTGCAATGGTGCATTAGTTAATGCATGTTGTAATCAGTTTAACTCAATTAAGTGAGTTAAAGTTAGTTTTTCTAGTTGTAACTGCTAGATACACTAGCGAGAGATAAAGTGAATTAAATATTAATTAATTCACAATTAGTGATCTCACATGCAATTGAGGATTTACTAATATTAGCTGCATGCATGTCAGTTCCAGTGGAGACCCCATTGAGATCTAGGTGTAAGGGAATTTGACTATCAATTGTAGGATTATTGGGTTGCACCCATGAAACCAAACACCCATTGGAGTGCCCATGATAATTGCGTAGTCAAGGAAGGAAAAAATTCCTATTATTTAAGGATTCCATTCATCAGGGTTTGCGCAAGAAAGGCAGGATATTTGGAGGTAGTAAATTGGATAAGTATTGGTCAATTTTTTCAAGACAGTGTGAGACAATTAGCTGAGTACTGGAGGCTCTTGTGAGAAGAGTTTTGTATGTAATTTTTTTTTTATCCATGCTGAATATACAATAGAAGATAGTGGGGTTTTGAGTAGCAAGCTTTCCCCGGGAAATTATCCGTGTTGTGTTCGATTTGATTCATATTTACTTCATGTGATTGGCGATTGTGTTTTTTAATTCCGAAAAATATTTGTAGAAGCGATTCAATATTTAACTTTAGTACATTTTTAGATCAGATTGAATCCAAGATATACATACATGTTGTATAATTTCTACATTTATATGCTATTTATAAGCATAGATTTGTATAGTTCTCTAACTATGACTTGTTCAGGATTTGATAAGTAATTGAAGGTTAATGAATGCATGGGATAACAAGTGTTACTGTAGCTATTATGAGATGGAATTAGACAATATTGGTGATTCTCAGATAAGTTTTAGACTCTTATGATCATATATGCCTACATGACTTGTAGTTTACATGTTCACCATATGTTTGAAGAAATAACCATCATGGTGGACCCCATATTGATGGTTAGGTCAGCTAGGATTATATTGTGACCCCATGGACTCCTATATATAGAAATGAAATTTTTTCATTTGTATCATCCAATAATTGTTCATTTATGTAATGTAGAGGAGGTTTCCCCCTTGAAGTGTTTGATTTCCAAGGCGTTGATCTCTCTTTTCCTCTATTTTGGGAGTTGGTTTCATAACATTTGTTATTAGAGCTTTGGATTCTAGGGTTATGTTGCTTCAAATAGGTCATCGTAGAATTTTCGCTAAAATTTGTTTATATGAAGTTGCAGAAGCTTAAAAAACAACCCCTTTGCAAAGAAATCCCGAGGAACTTTGGGTAAAAATTTTAGATCTTGGTTCGCAATATTTTCAGAGATATGATTTATGGAAGTTAGTGTTTTTGCAGGCTCCCGAATTTCAACTCAAAGAGGTGACCTTGGGAAAATAATCATAACTCTCACTTTGAGCATCAGATTGGAATTTTGTAAACTGTGACCAGAATCACATGGACATTAGTTTCCTATGTATCAATTTTAGAGCTGAAGGAGAAAACAGTGACACGTAGCATGTCGTACAAGTTCGCTCTACTGAACTAGTCCATAATTAGGACATTGTGGGAGGTTGGGCGTAATTTTTTCTTGAAGAATCCAAATAAGGTCATACCTGTGGAATTGGAAAGAGGATTTAGAGGGCTACTAAAGAACTGAAGATAAAATCTTGGGGATCCGAAATTACAGAGATACATCAATTTCAATATTGAGCTCCTTAAAAGCAAGAAAAAAGTGTGCATTTGTGTTTCAATAATTTCATAAGTATTGTTTGAAAATCACTTTGAAGTGATTCCAAGGGCATATTAAAGCATAGATATCAGTATTGGGTTCTAAAATTCCCCCTAAAAAGAATTCAACACCCATTAAGCCCTCAAAATACTCTACTATGACTCATGAAGAGGAAGAAGTGCAACATGATATATCAAAATTACAAGACCAAGTGCACCAAATTCCGCTCTTGCAAAGAGTAGCAAAAAATGAAATGGACTCCACTGTGTAGGGTCTGAGTGAGTCCTCTGTCAAGTCCCCATACCGAATCTGATTCTAGTTCATCGAGTTCTTCCTCTAATTCCGACCCCAATTCCCCTCACCCTCATACCGTCACCATGTCAGGAACCAATGCAGGTGTAGGTCCTCAAGCTGTTGTTGGCGTTTGCCCTAATGCTGGAGCTACTACTACCAAAACCGCTAATGGAACCATTCTGACTACTCCTTTGCTACCTTTTATGGAACGTTTAATGTTAGATCCCTATATTACTAGTGTAGTCACTTATTGTTGTTAGTGTAGCCCCCTTATTGTTATTGTTGTACCCCTGTAGTCCCCACATTGTTATTATTGTGCCCCATAAAACCCCACTATTCTTATTGTTGTGCCCTTACATTATTATTGTTAGGTTGACTAGGATTATATTGTGACCCCATGGACTCCTATATATAGAACGGAGGTTTTTTCATTTTAATAATCCAATAATTGTTCATTTATGTAATGTAAAGGAGGTTTCCCCTAGAAGTGGATGATTTCTAAGGCGTTGATATCTCTTTTCTTCTATTTTCGGAGTTGGTTTCATAAAATTTGGTATCAGGGCTTTGGATTCTAGGGTATTGCTGCTTCAAACAGGTCATCGTGGCATTTTGACTATAATTTGTTTTCTACAAAGGTTCAGAAGCTAAAATAAAATCCATTTGCGAAGACATCCAGAGGAACTTCGTGTAAAAAAATCAGATCTTGGTTCGCAATATTTTCAGAGATATGATCTATCGAAGTTAGGGTTTTTGCAAGCTCCTGAATTTCATCTCAAAGAGGTGACCTTGAGAAAATCGTCATAAATCTCTATTTGAGCATCAGATTGGAATTCTGTAAAAAGTGGCTGAAATTAAACTGACTTTGGTTTCTTGTATATCGATTTCAAAGCCGAAGGAGGAAATAGTGACACATGGAACACTGTACAAGTTTGAGCTACTGAACTAGTTTTTGGGGCCCTTGTTTTGAAAACTTGTTTTGAATATTTTGAATTTTGAATAAAGGATAGATTTTGGGTTGCGGAATGACACATGGCAGTCGCAACTACAGTAAGTCGCGGAGCTATCAAGGTGGCGAACAAGCAAGAGATAGCTGAATAAAGAAAAATCATAAGCACAGATGGAGAGAAGATACATCGGAAGACAGAAATCAGAACTCATAGATAACAAGAAGAGAAGCCGGAAGCCGTCGAAGAAGAACACAAGAGGAACTAGCAGTTGCGAGGGCAGGTGAATAAATAACAGTCACTCGGCCAAAAGAAGGAACGAATGCGACAGAAGAGACGAATGTAGAGCGACTGAAGAGGATTGAGCAGATGCTGCAGAGGGAATCCATTCCGAGCATGATATCTCTATAGTTCCTAGGTTTCTCTTGTCTATCTTTCTGTCCTATAAGATGTCTGTGACAGATTTGTAAGGATCTTGCTATGGAAGCGATGTAACTATGGATTTGGTTGAAGATTATTAATATACCTGTAGGCTACTGTCTGATCTTATGAGTCACATGCATGCATGATGTCTGTGATGCTTTAAAATTTTATTTGCTTAATACCTAGTTGATATTCTGAATGTTCTTGCGCATATATAATGTTGATGAAATCAATTCTATGTTAATCATGAGTTGTGGATCCCTCCATTACCATTGATCTCTTCCCCTCCTGCATGCGGTCGTGGCATGCCTCGGGTGAGACTCTCTGCTCTCTGGAGTAGGGTGATAATGCCGGCGTGGTTCTAGACTACAGCGGATACCCTTGTTGGATCTAACCTCTGAACCTGGGTCTTGCCTGCGAGACCTGTTTCTTCGCCAACAAATGGTTCCGTTTCCGAGACCCTACACGTTATGAAGGGAACTACAACATGGTATCGAGGATCTTCGAAGGAGAAATACGGCGATGGTTGGATAACCATCTAGACCAATTTTTTGCTCAGCACGCGGAGTTGACGAACCAAAAGGAGGGGGTGCTCAAGGATCTCGTCCTTTTCTCGAATTCTGCTAGTGATACCTACGAGATCCTCTGGGGAAAATTCCCTAGCGACCTCTACAATTGGTTGCGGAGATTGCAGACCAGGGTACCTAGAGATAGCTCGCGGAGCATAAACCGCAAGTGGGTGCACGGAGATCTGGTGGCCCTGCATCAGTTGGATACTGAATTGACCCACGTGGTGGATTTTTGGGTAGAGACTACTTTGGACGGATATATTGTGAAGTTCGCCACAGAGTGATACCAATCCTTCTCGAAAGCTGAGGCCATTTTCTGCTCTGGGCTGAGAGGGAAACTGCTCAAGGAGATTCCGTTGTGGATTAAGGCCCTGATGGTGGACAAAGGGTTGATAGAATTTCACAAATCGAGCATGGAGGCGTAAACCCCCCAGTGCTGGGGGAAGGGCTGAAGGGACAGATGCCACGTGAAGGGTGAAGCGAGGGGAGTGGGGAATGGATACTGAGGCTGCAAGGAAATTGAGGGAGTGACGTGCACATCGGAGGGCGCAAATCACCGACAGGTGGCGAGAAAAGGTGATGCGGGAGTTGAAACAACTGGAAGACAATAGGAAGAATCAGATGGAGGTGCCTCAGAGGATAGGAAGTATGGACACCCAGGCAGGTACCTGGGAGAGGGAAGGGACTGTTGTGGGAGTGCGACGGGTGCATGGGAGCCCAACTAGGAGAGAACGGGAGACAATGACTGACGAAGATGATGCAGGTGTGCAGCCCAAAGAAGGTTTCGATGGTGAATGGTACGTCGTGATGCAACGGTTGTTTCAAGAGTGGTCGGCATCCATCTCTCTAGGCAGCCCTACTTCCCATAATTTTCACGGCAAGGATCCCTACCTTCCCCTGGTACTCTACAACCCTTTGAGTGATATTATCATTAAGTTACAAGCATTAATTCGATTGCACATTAGTTCAGTGTCGCATGTTAGTAGCAGTGTTACTAGTAGTATTATAGCTCCTGGTGGTATAGTCACACAACCAGGACCCGGAGGGTTTATTCTGGTCACCCCTTCGCAAGCAAACATGGTCGGGTCATTCACTCGGTATCCAAAATTCTCTGGCCGAGGCAACGATGATGTGGAGCAACACTGGTATCTCTGCGAAGCCATATGGAGGGCTCGGCAGACGCTAGACGCAGGGAAGTTAATAGAGTTCCAAACCATGCTCAGAGAAAGGGCTCTGCGATGGTTCATCAAGTGGTCTGAGGCTCATCCGAATCCAGTAATAGCTAACGTTAAGCGGGACTTTGTCCACAAATTTAAGCTTCCCCAAACAGACCAGCAGGGTCTGTCTGAGCTCTGGGAGATTAAGAAGAAAGAAGGGGAGACTGCATGGGAGACGATGCACCGATTCAAGGATGCGATCAAGAAACTCAGCTACCCGATCGACCCAAACCATCAGAAGGATTGGTTCATCAAGGCTCTGCTTCCCTTGACACGAACCCCCCTCACCCAGCAGAAGATTGACAACTTGCAGGACGCTTTGGAGCAGGCCATGAAGATAGAGGCCATGGCGGGCTACCCTCAGGAATATCGGGGAGGGCCGGCCCCGCAGGATCCTTCCTTGGTAGGATTGCAACATCAGATTGCTAGTCTGACTAAAAATCTCAAGGAGATGCAGCCAATGAGACTAGCCAGGGCGAATGTTTGTTGTACTCATTGCCTAGTTGAAGGCCACGTCGCAACCGAGTGTCCCCGGTTGCGTGGCGCAGGTGTGCGACCCTTTGTCGCGGCAATCCAGGGGGGTCCACCTACTGGGGGTGGCGCGGAAATGAACCCATAGGAGGTATACCAGCCGCAACAGCCTTATGCAGGGTTCCCACCCCAATCAAACCCAACCACCACAGACTACTGTGAAATTTGTTGGACGATGGGCCATCAACCTCGGATGTGTCCAATCACTGGTACATTTGGCGGAAATTCCTTCCACGACTCACAACACCGAGCAGTGCAAGGCTCTCGATGCTCTAGCAGACCGATTTGACCGACCCTCATATCGGGTGAACGAGGCTTCCAAGGGCCTAGGAGGCAGTATGCGTGGCGGCCGCACAGGGGGGCGAGGTCCGCTAAAATGCTACAACTGTGACCAGGAGGGTCACGTGGCCCGGGAATGTCCCCTTCCCCGATGCCCATGGTGTTCCCAGTGCTGCGTGAATTCCCATGCAACAGAGGACTGCCTAGAACTTATCAAGAAGTGGGAGGAACGGGCACAGCAGAGGGCCACAAATTTGGTCAACTCCGAACCACGGGGGACCACGACTCAGGCCATGCAGAACGTAGCTATCGTGACGAGAGGTGGTAAGAAGACGGGGGAGGACGCTCGCGAAAAGGAGCTGGCACGAGTTGTCCAGCCAGCCTCCCCGAACTAGTTAATCAGGCCAGATGCACAGAAGAAGTACTTCCAGGAGGCGGTAGAGATGTTTTCTCAACTCAGAGGAGCCAAAGGCTTGGAGGGGCCCCTGCCGACAGATCCTGGCGAGCAGAACGCCACAGGAACCTTGATTGAGGAATGGCTCCAGTTATTCCTCAAGATTGTTGAAAATGCTGCGATGTGGCAGCAGTTAAAGCGTATCTTGGAAGATGTACTGCAGGGGAGTACAGGACCAGGGGAACCGGTGAACACAGCCCCCCAGTACGTCCAGCGGGTCAAGCGGAACAAGCGACGAACGGGAAAAGAGTTCCAACTTAACACGCAGGTTGTGAGATTCCAGATCAGCGACACTATGCTTGACTTAGGATCTGACATCAATATCCTACCGCGGAAGACATGGGAGGCTCTCGGCCGGCCACGGCTAACCTACTCGTCGATCCAGCTTAGAATGGAAAACCACTACTGCATTGTGCCGATTGGCCGACTCGAAGGTGTCGAGGTCGATATTGCAGGGTTGAAGACTTACACGGATTTTGAAGTTATTGATATTATGGGAGACAAGGATCCTTACCCTTCCATGTTAGGCATCAATTGGGCGTTTGAGAATTACGCTATCATCGACCTCAAAAAGGAGTTGATGATCTTTGAAGATGGAGAGGTCCGGGTCACTCAGCCTC
Organism: Pinus albicaulis; assembly: GCA_034641835.2. Taxonomy (NCBI): domain Eukaryota; kingdom Viridiplantae; phylum Streptophyta; class Pinopsida; order Pinales; family Pinaceae; genus Pinus; species Pinus albicaulis. Next base: position 96,664 of record JAXQQM020077889.1, read on the forward strand.
TCGACCCGTATCAAGGCCTGAGATATACCGAAACGGTGGATAACCAGGAGGATGCTCAGATGTTGGACAACCTCTATCAGATGACAGCAGGGAAGCGGGAAGATTATATTAACCCGACCGTGACTGGCTCTGTCAGTTGGCGCAGTGTCCAGAGCTGGGAGCTGGGATCAGAATTAGCATGGGAAGACTGGCAGCAGGGTGGGTATGAGACCAATACGCGGAGGTGTGCCAATATTGCCCGAGTTCGTTGGATTGGCGCCGAGATCCGAGGGTATGCCACCCTGTCGAACATGCACGCTGTCAATACCTTTATTGCAAAAGTAGAGGACACGGTACCAGAACTAGGATACCACTTTTGGACGTAGCGCTGCAATCCACATCAGCATGGTGGTGGAAAAATCACCGCAACACCCTGTCGCGGTGGAGTTGTGTGGCGGAGGCTTTGAGGGCACGACTCAAAGAAGACGAAGGACCTCACAGCAGGCACAGGTACCACGAGACTTCTAATCCAAAATACCACTTGAAAACTTGTGAGGAGCAGTGGCGAAGTATAGGGTACCCGGAAGAGCTGTGGGTACATCAGTTCGTCCACTCTTTAGATATCATTCCCCACGCGTGGTACTGAGAAGAAGAGCAGAAAAGAGGGACGAGCTTCTGGTCGGAAGTCGCGAGAAAATTTGTGCGGTGTTTTTCCTTCGAAGGAGAGACAGAGCTGGTGTCCTGGGCATCACAAGCAATCAAGGGGGTATTGTTTCTCTGTGATCTGGGGACTGGCGGGAGCACCTTAACATTACATCCTGAGGACAGGCATGAGTTGGCTTGCCAGCGGATCGATGGCAATCCAGACGATGACGGTCTGGAGGACCTAAGGCACCTGTACTTTGAAGAGAAGGAAGGCGAGCGAAGCATCAAAGACGAGCCAACCACTGAGGGCGTCCATTTGCTGCCACTGAAGACAAAGAATTTGAACATCGGTATGGATGAGAAACCCAAACTGGCTACGGTTGGAGATTACTGGGACGAGGAGATGACAAAGGAAATTTTCAGCCTCCTCCAGGAATATAAATACCTATTTCCTTCATCAGTTGCAAATTTGAAGGGAATCAAGGGTGGCCTCAGAGAAATGTGTATTGTGCTAAAACCAGACGCCAAGCCCGTGAAACACCGACCCTATCGGTTGAACCTGCGGATCAAAGAAAAGGTCAATACGGAGATCGATAAGATGTGGGCGGCAGGTCTAATGTTTCCAGTGGAAGAAGCGGAGTGGGTGAGTCCTATCGTCATTCAGAATAAGAAGGATAAGTCAGAAATCTGAGTCTGCATCGATTACTGAAGTTTGAACAACGCCTGCACCCATGATTTGTTTCCCACTCCCTTCAGCGACGAATTATTGGATCATGTTGCGGGAAATGAAGCTTACTCCTTCACTGATGGCTTTTCGGGTTATCATCAGGTGCGCATTGCGGAAGAAGACAAGATGAAGACGACGTTCACCACCGAGTGGGGATCGTTCGCATACCACGTGATGCCGTTTGGCTTGAAGAACGCCCCGACCGTGTTTTCCCGGATCGTCATCGCTGCTTTCCAGGAGTATATCCACAAGTTCCTAGAAGTCTACATGGATGATTGGACCGTCTACAGTTTGCTGAAGAAACACTCCACCCTGTTGTGTATCATGTTCGATCGGTGTCGCCAGTTGTAGATTTCCTTGAACTTGAAGAAATGCATTTTTGCAGTTCCTTTCGAATGCTGTTAGGACACGTGGTGTGCAAGCAAGGGGTCTGCATCGACCCCGCCAAGGTAGCAGTGATCGTCCACATGGAAGCCCCCGAAACGGTGAAGCAGTTGCGGCCACTGCTAGGGCACATAGGTTATTACCAACGGTTTATCCAAAATTATACAAAGATCACTGCTCCCTTAGAAAATCTCTTGCGGAAGTCGGAAGTGTTCCAGTGGACAGAGGAGTGTCGGATGGCCCTTAACGCCTTGAAGGAAAAACTGGCAACGACGCCCATTCTGGTTCACCCAGATTGGGATAAGCAGTTCCACGTGTGCATTGACGCTTCCAATATTTCACTTGGGGCTGTCTTGGTGCAACCAGGGAGACGACAGTTGACCACCTGGTTTACTTTGCCAACCGAAAACTTTCTAATGCCGAGCGAAATTACACCACTACCGAGCGGGAGGCTGTTGCAATGGTGTATTCACTCCAAAAGTTCTGCCACTATCTTCTGGGAGGGAAATTCACGTTCTTTACGGACCATTCTGCATTAAATTACCTGGTCAATAAGCCCGTCTTGGAAGGACGGATCTGTCGGTGGCTCCTATTCTTCCAAGAATTTACATTCGAAGTGATTGTCAAGCCCGGGAGGTTGAACATTGGACCCGATCATTTATCCCCGTTGGAAACAGGGGAGAACGACGGCTCTCTCGATGATCAGCTGCCGGATGTTGATCTTTTCCGCGTCGAAGCCGTCCCCGATTATTTGGCCGATATCGCCACTTATTTGACCACGGGGCAGTGCCCTCGGCACTACACCCCACTTTAGAAGCGGCACCTGGTCGTTCGCGCTGCCGAGTATCAACTGATAGCAGGGCAGCTCTACAAATTGGGTCTCAATGAGGTTCTGCGCAGATGCATCCTTGATCACGAGTGTGAGGCCATAATGTGGGAATGCCACAGCGGCGTTGCAGGCGGGCATGTGGGGGCGAAACCAACTGCCAAGAAGGTGCTTCAAGCTAGCCTATGGCGGCCGACAGTCCACAGTGATTGTAAGACTTTTGTGAAGAAATACGATTTCTGTTAGCGAACGGGGAGGCCATCTCACAGGGACTAGCTCCCGCTACACCCGGTGCATGTGTTGCGGTCGTTCGAGAAGTGGGTTGTCGACTTCATCGGTCCTATAGCCCCGATAGCCCGGCATTCCAAGGCCCGGTACATCATTATCGCAACCGACTACCTCACCAGGTGGGCTGAGGCAACGGCGGTACGGGACTGCACGGCGAATACAGCAGCACGGTTCATCTTTGAACACATCATCAGCCAGTTTGGTTGCCCGCGAAGTTTAACCAGTGATCAGGGTATGCATTTCATTAATGACACGATCAAATCGCTGCTAGACACATTCCTGATCCAACATCACAAAAGCAGCCTGTACCACCCGCAGGCCAATGGTATTGTTGAAGCATTCAATAAAATTCTTGAAAAAGGCTTGACTAAGATCTGCAATGCCCAGCGCAACGATTGGGATGAGCGGCTACCAGCTGCATTATGGGCCTACCGGACTACGGTGAAGCGCTTAACCAATCAGACACCGTTCCAACTGGTGTGTGGCCAGGAAGTTGTGGTTACCACCGAGTTCACCGTACCGATTCTTTTAATTTCCAAATCCCTCAAGTTCTCGGAAGAGGAGTTGATACAGGAACGCCTCCACGAACTACAAGAACTGGACGAGGCTCGGTTTCTAGCCGAATTTCACCAGAAGGTTCAGAAGGACAGGCAGAAATCGTGGCACGACCGCCACATCAAGAAAAAAAAATTTCAGGTTGGCGACAAGGTCCTCTTATATGACAGCAAGTTTCAAAAGTTCCCAGGAAAGCTGCAGATGCACTGGTTGGGACCTTACTTCGTCATCAAGATTAGAGATTCCGGAGCCGTTCGGTTGGCTCAGTTGGACGGTATTGTTTTACCTAGGTGGGTGAATGGCGCATGCCTGAAACCCTACCAGGAGTAAGTTCCTTTCACTTTTCATTAATAACTCTCACAACCGAGAGCACCCGTAGAGTAGCGTAACTGAATAACTCTCCCGCAATCGAGATGAGCATAGGTAGTATTTTTTGTTCATGCATAGCTTGTCAATAACCGCTCTGTTGCGGGGACCGCACCGCACCCGACTGTGGTCGGGGAGGGGCGTGTCCAGCGTGTCATCCCTGTAGGCTAAATAAACATGTCAATGTCAGTCCAAGTCATTTCAGTCAGTACTTGTGTCAGTCCGTAGGATTGTCTAGATTTTCACCATAAATTACCATAATTGGAAGTAACCTCACCATAATAATTTTGCCATCATCCGTAGTAACCTCAGCCGTCGTGTCCACCCATTTCCCCATGCCACCGTCAGCAACTGTCATAATACACATTGGCACGCGAGTGATCGCACAATTATCGCTGAGAAGAATGCCAGCAGTAATTAACTCGTTAGGGGGTCTCATCAACTTCACTTGTGCCAGTTTAATACATAACTTGCATGGAAAAAAGCACGAGAATGCCAGAGCAGTTAGACTTAGCAATTGAAGCAGAACCAGAGCAGCAGAAGTATCCAGAAGCACAGCACCAAGAGAAGACGTCGAGACGAATTCTGCAAGTTTATCAGCACCGAGCAAACATGTCGAAAGCCCTCCCAGCCGTCCTGGAACCAGAGCTCGATAGCACAATTCACAAGACAGAGTCCCTTGTCGGGAAATACGACAATGCAGCCCTCATAGATGCAAACCTCTCAGACTCTGTCGAGTTCCCGGCACTCAATTGGGAGGTGTATATGGAACATTATTTCACAACAGCCCGGCACTCAGCAAACAGACTTTTACCAGAGTTCTGAGGCCTCCAGCAATCTTCTCTTATGAACTTAAGAAATCTTCCGGTCTTCGGGACCACAGGCCCGGCTATGTAGTGCACTAGGTTCCTACTCAGCTGCATCCAGAATGGGTCCTTGTGGCTGAATAAGGAAATTCCGATTCATGCTGAGGAAATCCATCATCTTATAGGGCTTTCACAGAATGGCGCGGATGTCTCGACTGCATGTCAGACCACCTCCAAGCAAGCGCGGAAGTCGGGAGATGCAGACTTGTATGGAAAATATGGCACCCGGCGGGGAGAAAAGGGAGCCAAGATGGATCTTATCAATAAGCCCGAGATTAAATTCGCCTGCTACCTCATTGCTAGCAAGACAATGAGGCACTACACAAAGGGCGAATGCACCCTGGACACTATCTCCATTGCAGAGCACTGCGTTCAGGGCGCCAAGCTGAACTAGTGCTCCTTCCTGTTGAAGGAACTGTTTGACGCGTGCGAAGAAAACTACAAGCGCGCTACAAGCTTCATTTACGGATATTTGATAGTTTTCTTTTCCATGTGGAAGTGGCACACTCCCCTTGTCAGGTTACCAGTGGAAATTCTAGACGGCCAGCCTCTAGTGATGAAATTCGTTCCGTGGAAGGTGTCGGTTGATCCTAGCACCAAACAAGTGAATGCAGAGGCATTTCGGACCTGGTACGGTTCAATGACGGACGTGGTAACCAGCCATCAAAGGGTGCCCATGAACCTGTTAGATGAGTACAACAAGCAAGTGTGGTTTGGGGTCAGTCACAGGCATACGTACCTCTGACCTACTTGCGTGCCGGAGGACACCTTTCTCATGAAGCCGCTGAAATTCCAGCTTGAAGATACCGCCTTCCACAATGAAGTCTGTTCGTGGTCGGGGGTCTCGATGGAAATTCGCAACGGGATACCCAGGTACAACTTTGATCGGATGTTACCGCAGCAACAGCCTGCCGAGACGGATGCGGAGGTGACACCACAGGAACTCCCTATGCCGCTTGTCCCCATCGTCCGCCACTTAAACACTCAGGTACGCAGTTTAATGCGGCATCCCAGGTCATTTCAAGCGGTGTCGCTCCTTTCCCTTTACTTTCTGAGTTTCAGCTTTCTCGCTCTACCTCGCACCCCCACACAACTCCTCTCACCTCCCCCATCCCTACTATCCTATTTACTTCTTCAAGCCCAATCATAACCCCGATGGGAGAGAAGAGCAAGACTACAGATCAAATTAGAAGCTCCTCGGGCCAAGCGGGCCCGCACCACTGAAGAAAATCCGATGGTGGACCTCACTGAGGATGATCCACCATTTCCACCGAGTACAGGGGTGCTAATACAGGAAGAACCTCTCATTAACCCCTCAAAGTTTATCAATATTCAACTTCCACCTCCATCCACCATTCCACCTCCACCTACCACTTCATCCACTCCATCCAATTCATCCGCTACCATGTCCGACCCAATCATCCGGGAACTCCTTGGTGGGGACCACGAGGCCGAAGTTGACTCCAGTACTGCAGCAGTAGTACCACCGGTCGACCCCGCTGGAGAACCCCAAGTTTCTCTGTCTGATATAATTACCCAAATGGCACAAATCGTTACCAACTCAGCTAGGGCTCAGCTTGAGCCGACTATACCTCCACAGGTTGGCAATACAGATCGGCAGGAGCGCCCGGACTTGAATATGGCTAACTCAGCGCACCAACAGACCCCGCCGCCATCCCCTCCAGAGCATTCTAATCGATCAGTTGCCAGTGGACAACCCTTGCAGGAACGGAGGCCGGAACAAGGCACTTCAGGGATCGCCAATTTAGAAACATGGGGTACAGCTCAGTTGTACTTATTTATCCAGAGGGCGACCCAGCAAGTCGAACGGCTTCATTCTGAACTACAGCAAAGGTGCGACGAGCAACAGCAGCAGATTGTAGTGCTTACTGAACAGCGCGACCAGCTCACCACCACACAGGGGCAGCTGCAAGGACAGATAGAACAAGTTTCCATGGTGTTTTCAGAGGCATTGCCAGCCGTCGAGGCTCATTATACTCAACTGCCTGCAAATGTGTCAGAGACAAGTATCGTAGAACAGGCCCTCCACCTCCGGATCGCATTCAATGGCCTCCACAAGGAAAATGTGGAGCTTCACATAGCGTTAGCATCTCGGCCAGCGCTGCCAGATCCAGAGGCAGTTTACACGGCACAAATTGCCGAAAAGCAGAACCAGGTCCACCAGATGCAAGAAAATCTCAGCTCTGCAACGCGTGATGCTTACGACCTCCTGAAGGGTCTTCAGGAGTGCTCAATGGCTCTGACAGTAAAAACACAACCAATCTCCGCGCAGTTGCATCAAATTTCGAGGGAAATCCAAGAGGCCACGGACCTCGCGCGGTTGGACCAACTATATGCCCAGGCGGATGCTCTAGAGGTGCAGATTCAACAAACAGAGGCTAGCTCAGCAATGGCCAAACAAGTAATTCGTGAGCTCTACCCACCCCTCCAACGCAGCGCCAGGACAATGCAACAACTAGCCGCCGAGGCCGAAACCCAAATTGGCACGGTGTTCGGGACTGTACCGGCGCATGTAGAGGAGGCAGTTGTCACTAGGATTTCCGCAGAAATAGATTCATTGGTACAGGGGTGGCAGCAAGTTGTATCGACCTTCCATGAGCTTAAGGCTACAGCGTTCAGCAAAGTCCCGGAGTTGGGGCCCTTGTTTTGACAACAGGCTGAAGGCACACAGCGAGAACAGGGCACGGGGTCCAGCGGGGCGATGGAGATAGAAATAGTGATCTGTGATTGACTCGAGGATGAGTCAAGAAACTGTGGTCGAGGCCTGTTGGGGCCCTTGTTTTGAATATTTTGAATTTTGAATAAAGGACAGATTTTGGGTTGCGGAACGACACATGGCAGTCACAACCAAATCGCAACTACAGTAAGTCGCAGAGCTATCAAGGTGGCGAAGAAGCAAGAGATAGCTGAAGAAATCAAAAGCATAAGCGCAGACGGAGAGAAGATATAGCGGAAGACAGAAAGCAGAACTCACAGCTCACAAGAGAGGAGCCGGAAGCCGTCGAAGAAGAACACAAGAGGAACTAGCAGTTGCGATGGCGGGTGAATAAATAGCAGTCACCCGGCCGAAAGAGAAAACAAATGTGACAAGAAGAGACAAACGCAGAGCGCCTGAAGAGGATTGAGCAGATGCTGCAGAGGGAACCCATTCCGAGCATGATATCTCTGTAGTTCCTAGGTTTCTCTTATCTATCTTTCTGTCCTATAAGATGTCTGTGACAGAGTTGTAAGGATCTTGTTGTGGAAGCGATGTAACTATGGATTTGGTTGAAGATTATTAATATACCCTATGAGACCTGTTTCTTCGCCAACATGTACCGAATAAGGAAATGTATCTTCCTTTTCGAGTTAAACCAGTGAGGAAATAAATATCCTCTATCGTGATCACAAACCTGTGATCCCCGATGATGAAGCATTTTTCTTGGACATCCCAAGCATTGACCAGCTAGGTCATGAGTTCCACTTGTGCTTTCATTCCTTGTATTGACGAAAATTTATATAAACCACAATTCTTCAACACACGAAGTGTTTTGGGCTATCCATGGCTTCATTATCATGCAATTCATGCTCTCTTTCTCTCCACTCAAGCATGATTGGCTGCCTACAAGAAATCACTTAGGAATATTAGAAAACTTGTGGGATAATTTTGGGAAATTTTTATGGATAGAAATTTATTTTTTGAAAACCCCACGACGCTTGCATGATTTTTATTCATACATAGTGCATTTTGCGAATGATTTATGTATAAAAACCACAGTGTCCTGATGATTTTTTATATTAAAAAATCATCGGGGTGCGCAGTTTCTGCCATAAAAACCTGCGCACCCCCAAGGGCGGATTCTAAAACCTTTTTTCCTCCAAAAAAATGACCTAAAATATTAAATTGAAAAATTAAACGTATGAAAAGCAAGATAATGAAGAGATGAAATACCTGGAACTGACGGTTTGAAAAATGGTTGGTTGGTTCTTCCGATATCCACTCCATACGATTTATGGTAAAAACTCCTTTTCACTGCTCTGGAAATTAAAAGGTAAAAACGATTTGTTCTGACCACTTTTTATAGGTTTTCATGAATAAAAAAACATTATTTTACTTATTTTTACCTTTAGAAGTTAAATTTTGAATGTTTTTACCATGATTGAGAGAAGATGATTATAATTTTTTGAGTTTTTGTGCAAGGAACAAGTTGTGTCTGAAAATGAATCATTTTGACAATGAGTAAACTTCTATCACTTTTTCGGGCTCTCAAAAAATACAAAAAAGTGAAACCATGGAGTCCTCTTTTAAGCCCTTTTCAAACTCTCTAAACATGAAAATATTGCTAAGCACTTAACTATTCGAACTCATTAAATAATTGAACAGTCGTCTATTTCGAATAAGTTTACCCCTTTTTCGAACTGAACTAGACTAATTACGAAAAAGGTATATGTTGACTAATCATGGTCAATAGAGTTCTCCATTACAGTATTTTATCCTTTTCGGGTTTTAGAGACTAAAATTACGAAAAAGAACACTACGAATTTTACTTATGTTTTTCTTTTGACTCCCTAAAAATGAAAAACACCAAGTTAATCCTATGTTGGACTCGTTAAAACTAAACAGTGCAGGACTTGTTGATTACAACTGGACCGAACCACTCCTTCTTAGGGTTCGTTAAAAATACTGAGATGAACTCATCTAAAGGATGAGCTTACACGACAAGAAAATTTTATCCTCCTCAATATTGACAAAATTAAAGTGATTATTGTGTGTATTATTATTATTATTATTATTATTAATAGTGTGGGGGGGGGCGGAGGTAAGAAAAAGAATGCATGTTTTATACTTCTTTTTAAAAAGAAACATGTCGCTCTTGAACACGACACTTTGTCGCACTCATGTCTGGGATGGTAATCCTTTTGTCTTATAGTTAATCAAACCTCATTGAAATTATTCAACCATTTTTGGGTATTATATTTAAGTCAAATGTTGCCAAGTCATTTACAGTGTCGTTATGTGTTCAAGAGAAAGTTAAACTTCAAATTCACTATTCATTGCAAACATTTGTCTCCATTCGCGTTGACCATCCCTGAGTTAATCCTTGCAAAAAATTTCTTCAAAACTTGACATAATGGTTTTTTGTCATAGGCCCTCTTGTGATGGATTCGTTTCTATCGACATCAACTCATTATCTAGAAATTTGATTTATAAATCCTATCAGTACGTTGGAATATGGATGCTCTAATGGCAGGTTTCTCGCCTTCGACAACAGGTTCTCACCATTGGCCTTTGATCGAATGACTCTATGAGTGTTTGACTTCAAATCATTCATTCACACATCATAGATTGTATTGAAGTACTTTGAGATCCATTGTCATTACTGGTAGTTTCTGTCACACTTGTTAACGGTTTTCATCATTGACCAGTAGTCAAGTGGTTTCTACAATGTTCGACTTTGAAACAATCAATCGCATGGATAGATTTGTACTAATTCGAGAAGCGAAAATCAAGACCTTGTATCTAGTTTCAACCATCTAGGCTGCGAGAAGTTATTTATTCATGATATAGTAGACTTATTCATAACAGATGGATGTGCCCATACTGTGTCTACTTTTGATGTAATGCTAAATTCATATTTGTACTAGAACATTTAGTTAGTTTTTCTCTGAGTATGGGAATGTCTACCTCAGTGATGATTATATATATTTTCATTGAATTTTTCTTACAGGTTTTCGACCGATGTCTCCAATCCAATCCTTGGAATGATAAAGTGCTTCACTCTCTTGAAAACACTCTCAGACTTTGCGCTTTAGGGGGTAATCTGTTACACGTCATTTTTTCACCATGGCATTTGATTGTCAATATGGATCTATCACCATCCATCCTTATGCTTCCTTAGAAGTAAAAAACATTCATGTTCCTAAACCAAGTCTTGGAAACTGGAAAAAAGCTCTTTAAAACCCTTAAAATGTTACCTGTACGCTTTTTGTGGTCATTTCCCACACATGCACTAATAATTTTTCTATTAGCCGCGATGATTGCCGCTTTGTTCACCAATAAAAACTGTGCGCCCCTGTAAAAGGAAGTAAACATGAAAAATTAACTTCTAGAAGCCTAGTTGGGCGAATATCCTTCCAACTAAAAGCCTCTAGAGTCGTGCAAGTTCAAGCTATATCCCTCCACTCAGGGAGCTTATCCCCTTGGATAAAGGAACCCTGATCCCTTCATTAAAGGATCTCATCCCTCTCTTGATGGATCTAAAACCTCCTCAATCTCTCTATAAATTGAGATGAAGCTTCAGGTTTAAGGGTTAACATATAACTATACATTGAATATCACACCTTTGTACATAAGATTTCATTAAAGATTAATCTATGTTTTTCATTATATAGAGGAAGGCTTGTCAAACCAAGGGGCACGATTGTGCAGATATACGGGAGAAATCTGTACAACATCAAGGATCGGGTTGTAATATTTCTCTTTTTTATTCTTGATAACACATATGGATCTATTTTTCTCATTGTGTTGTTTTTAGATTCATTGAAACAATGTCAATACTTAATATCCTTGATCATTAAGTTGAACTGGTGCTTTGATCCTTTGGATGTTTTTGATTGCACGTTCTTCTCAACATTGAAGGATTTCTTTGGAGCGAAAGGCAAAGGTCTACATCAAACGTCTCGTTGAAAGGTAGGAGCATAACCTCCTCATTTATAAGTTATAATAATATGAATGCTAATAGTTTAGAGAAAGAGGTATTCAAATGGTTGTTTGTTTCTAGTTATCTGTTGGGATACTAGGGAGATCACTCTTGTCCGCAAGAGGGATTTATCCATAAAAAAACTATAAAATCCATTATTTACTAAGGCTTGTGTCATGCTTCTTATAATTTTCTACTTGAATTCCTCAAGAAAAATTTTAGATTCATTCACATCAAAGGTTAATCTCTGGTTCCCTGATTGTTCTTGGATGTTCATACTAAATACATTTGTAATGATCTTTTTTTCGTTTGCCAAGGTTGAGGTAAAGTGATTGAGATGAGATTATGAGTCACCATGTTATTGACTCGAGTTCAACCCATAGTGGCCATAGAGTTAAAATTATAAGTTCATTGAGTTCAACAAGATCCATATACAAAATTAATTCTTCAAAAACAAAACAAAACAAAAAATTTGGAGTCTCTCTAAATATGTAAGATGTGTATTCGTTTCTCAAGGGAATAAGTTGTATTCCTTTAGTACATTCACCACCTTTACATAATTGGTTGTATCCCTACTCAATGAGCATGCATATGGTAAGATAATATTCCATACTATATATTTCAGTAATCCTCCAACCATTGGTTGACCTATATACCCTTTTGAGGAGATATTCACAATGATTTTTAGAAAAGAATTTCCAAGAGTTTCCATTCATTCACCCTTCTTACGGTGGTAATATGCCTTCATTTTCTCAGAATGAAGTCCATTTTTTTCTAGGTTTCACTTTAATATTTTCTTTTATCTATATTGGCATTTGGATTATTCCTCCAAGGAATTTCGTAGTCTTGATTGAACATTAGGTTCCTTCATCCATATTTACAATGATAAAAATTTCTCTAAAATTTTATGATTTCTCTCATCTTTTTTTTTATTTGATATTATAAATTGGTTAAGTTATCTCCCAAATCTTATTGAAAATTTTGTATTCATAGTTTTTGTGAGGCATTTTACTAAGAGTTGTGAAATGTGCTTCCATACCTTTGGATTTTCTCATTTGTATCTCTAATTTATATAAATAGGCTGTAGCAATTTTATAATCAGTTAAGAGCTTCCTTATTTTTTATGAAAATGACAATCCAAGGGCTTAATGAACATAAACTAATCCATTCACTAGTTACCAATCTTTGTTATCGACATCTAAGTTTTTCTTTGTTGATTTATTGATTGCACCGAGAGGTGCTCTACAACGAAGTATGAAAGAGATGTGTAGGTGTTAGGTGTAATGTAAAAAAGATTGTATGCCAACATATTTTAAATATTTTATAAACATTTTATTTTAATTTAATTTTATAACATTCTTAACTTAAATCTAAAAGGAAAAAGGTATGAGGAGAGGTAATGGTGTAAAATAATAACTTTGTAACCATATTTAAATTTAGTTAATAGGCGCATAAAAACTTAATATTTATAATAATCTTACAATATAATAATATTCTTAACCATTGATATTCATCCTCATTTTATCTTATCTTTTTTATAAATTAACAAACAAAAAATAATAAATTAGATAAATTTAAAGTACAAAACAAAATAATAAATTGGGTAAATTTAAAGTACAAAACCATGGCGATAACACTTTTCTCAAAAGCTACTTTAAAACAATTAAATCCACAACTAAAAATAATTAGTTTAATAAGTTATAGACTCAAGTGATATTTATATATGATATTTAATTTAATAGAAATTGAAAAATTCATAGTTTAATAATATTTTTAAAATTAGTTAAGATTAATAAAAAATAACTAATATTAATGTAGGGTAGTCAAATTTGACCATCAAAATTTACATAGTAATAAATTTATTATACAAAATATGTGTCTAGTCCATTAAACTTATATATATATATATATATATATATAAGTTTAATGGACTAGACACATATTTTGTATAATAAATTTATTACTATGTAAATTTTGATGGTCAAATTTGACTACCCTACATTAATATTAGTTATTTTTTATTAATTTAGTAATAATTATAGTAAATAATATATATGAAAATACCTCATGTGTTTTTAGGGTGTGGAATTCATTTTATGCATTCAAAATTGTATTTTAAACTACAAGAAATCACAAAAAGCTATTTTTTCTATAAGTGAGATTACGTCGAATTAAATTTAAGATAATAATTAATTGCTTCTATAGGTGCTCTCGAGATGTTGTAAAGTTATGTTATGTTATTGTTATATCAAATTACCTAAAAAAAAAACCAATGCATTATTAATTTATTTATTTTGACTATGTCAAATTACATAAAAATAAAAATAAATAAAATAAAATTAACAAAATTAATAATTATAAATAGAAATTATTAATAATTAAATCAATCTAGATGCATCGATCTACCAAGGGTTTAGAGGGGTCAAACCTCTTTAGGTGCAAACCTCTTTTAGAGTGAAAAGAGAATTGATCCTTCTTGGCGTGAGTTAAGATAGATCTAAATTGGCTTTTAATAATTTACAAGTTTAAATTCCAACAATTTAAAATTAATAATTTAAAAAATAATAAATAAATTACTATTATATTTTTTTCAACATAAATTACTATTAGTATATTATAATTTATATTGATTTATAGAAATAATATTTAGCAAATAAAACATTAATACTTCAGTATATTTGAGACATGAAATAAAAATAAAAATTATATTTTTTTAAAACACTCTAAATCTATTTTAACTCTAAATCTACTAAAGAAGAATCAAATTTCTTGAATTACAAACTTTTTTAAAATGAAAATAAATTTAATCTCTAAAAACTTAATAAATCAAAAATTAAAATATATTTAAATTGATTTATGAAACATCCTAAACTCATTTGAGTAAACTCAAAATTTAAAATAATAAGATTATAGTTGGACATCGTTTACTATTTCATTTTGATCCTTAGCCTATCATGAGCTCTGCCCATAAGTCATGACACGATAACTTCTATAGTATCCTTTTAAGCAAGCTGAGATCCAAAGTATAATGCATAAGTATTTTCTTAATGGGTTATTAGACTAAAAGTATCATTTAGCTCTCAAACTACCTTTCAACCTTAGTTTGAAATGATAAATAATGGGAAAAAATGAACAAACAATTTGTTAAATAAATAATTTTAGATGTAAATATAAAATAATGTGTAAAATGGTTTAGTTGGTTCCAAAAAAATAATGAATTTTTAATTTCAGTTTCTTACTACACATGGTGAAAACAAAAGATCACTCAAATTATTGTCTAATGGAGTTGTTTATCTAGCTAGAGGAATTGTCAGGACGGCCAAAATTGGTCTGAATTCGGGTAATTTTTTTTTAAGAAATCTTGCAATAGGATTGTTTGAATCATGTTTTTGATGGTGGAAATGGATTTAGCACCATCAAAAACCTCTAGAGCACCCCAAATATTGAAATTTTATAGCTATAACCTAGATTTACAAAAATCACTACCAAATTTTCTTAAAATCTTACCTGAATTTCAATGATTTTCAAGGCAAAAAAAGTAGTCTAGTTAGACTACTGCATTGTCTAATTATGCCGAAGGCGGAAGCTTCATCGTCTGCACTATGGGAATAAATTACGTGTCCAGCACTTTTATGACAGGTGACCTCTAAAGACTGGATGGCCATGCATATGTTTAGGGTATGCCTTCAATTTTGGAGATTCCATTTCTGATCTTGTTGTCACTTACCATTCTGGAGATTCTGTTTCTCTAAGCTATGGATGAAGTCGAGATTAACACTTAAACAAGGATGGCATACAGTTGGGAGTCCATGCCTATAGATATAATTGTTTTTTGAAATCTGCATATCCCCACTTATGATGGTTTCTGGCGTATAATGTATGCAAAACATGATCTTGAAGTCAGAAAATGATCTCTCTGCTTGGCCATTGAAGTCAGTTTATCGTGAGCCGCACAAGTGTTGAACGCAGAAACAGAAAATAGACACGGTTTCGTCTCAAACATTTCAGGTTTGTTTCCATTGTGAAAATAAGTATATCAAACATTTCTGTTGAACGTGGAAACATAGAGAATAGACACAGTTTCATCTCAAATGTTCCAGGTTTGTTTCCATTGTGAATATAATACTATCAAACATTTTTTATTTGACATGAGGTTGTTATATTGGTTTATTTTCCTGCAATTAACTAAAATATTAGTCACTGCTTCTTCGAGGTTGTTATATTGTTTTATTCCCCTGCAATTAAATAAAATATTAGTTGTTATATTATTTTATTCTCCTGCAATTAACTAAAATATTAGTCATTGTTTCTTTTATAATTGTAACCTCTCTTTTTGAGTTTGAGAGCCAGACATAGAATCCTCACTGCTCGAAATAAGTTGCACCTTTTGAATATAAACAATTGTTGTAATCCTACGGGAATCCTTAGGGTTTCTATTCAGTTAGGTAGTTAGGAAGTTAGGAAGTTAGTAGTTAGCGATAACTAATTTCTGAACTAATTTCTCAAGTATAAATGTAATCTAGTTCAATGAATGAATTACAGAAATCACATGGTTATTATTTAACAGTGGTATCAGAGCACTTCAGATCCGAGGAGGCTGGTGGCAGCGTTGATGTTAAGGAAGCAGCAGATTGTTTTCAACCAGTGACAACACTGCCAGCGGAGTTTGTTTGCCAGCATTTTCCTCTGCTACGTTTGCAGCATTTGATTGACAAAAACCCTCATTTCTGTTCCTGTCACGAATCTGCGAGCATTTTTTTTAATCAGATTTTTGTAGCAGACAAATATGTAAGTTTAAATCAGTTTTGTTTTGGAAAACTTTGTCTATGGAGCTACAGAAGTGCCATTTGCTGATTCTGTAGATTTAAAAACAATTTTTTTTCTCTGCCAGTGGTAGTGGTTAAAACATAGTTTTTTTTTATTAAAAAAAAAAAAGGAGGAGAAATTTGTGTCTTTAATTTCTACTAAATCTGTAAGATTAAACAGAGTATTTTTTAAAGATCGTAGTATTTATAAGAAGAATTTGAAGTTTGGAAGTGATTAAAACAAAATTTTGTTTTAAGGGTGCGAGTGATTTAAACGGTATTTTTAAAATATGAACTCCTTGGTGTCTTTAATTGGGGTTGTCCTTTCCGGAAAGGAAAATTGCCAGGAGTCGTTTAGGAAAGTTAAAAATACTCTTGTCTTTAATGATTTATGGGATGGAGTCTGTGAAGGAGAAGGAGAGAATCCACCGATGCAGCCTGATGATCGGAAACAACTCGCAATCTGGCAAAGTAAGGATAAGAAGGCATTTTCCTTAATATCCGCTTCAGTCTCAGAAGAGGTAAGCAGATACATTACTCAGAGTAAAACAGCTTATGATGCCATAGAAAAACTAAAAGAGCTTTATGATTCACATTCTGAATTGGAGATAATTTAGTTATTGTTAAAGTTATTTAATCTGGAAATGAACGATAATGATCCTCTAAAACTTGCCTCTGAAATTAAAGCCATCAATCATGAAATTGAATGTACTGGAGTTAAAGTTAATTTTCCGCTTACTGCCTTTATAAAAGCTCTTTACCCTAGTTATTCACACTACTTGGAATCTCTCCAAGCTAGTGAAAAATTAAAAGATATAGATTTTGACAAATTAGTAGGGAAAATTGCAGAAAGAGAGAAGGCTTTTGGCAAGAAAGAATTATCACATAATTCTAATACCGAAATCCTATGTCTTGCTCAAAAAGACCAAACACCTCAGGAGGAATCTTTCAAAAATACTAGAGGTAATAAAGGTCGAGGTAGGAAGGATTATAGAGGCAAGGGGGCAGAAATATTCAAGGAGATAGACAGCATAATGAGCAACAAAGAAATTTTTTTGATAAACCAGCTATAAAATGTTTTAGATGTGGTAAACTTGGACATACTGCTGCAAATTGCAGAATTCCCTGGGATAAAATTAATGAAAAAAAAGAACAATTGCTTGAAAAGAAAGTCATTTAATTCCAGACAGAGGACAGTCTTCTGAGAATGCACATTATGTTGTCGCACATTGTAATTTCCACATGGAAGATGTTTTTAGTACTTCTTTTTCTTCATGGTATGATAGTTGGGTTCTAGACACAGGTGCCACGTGTCATATGACCTTTCGAAGATATTTGTTTGATCAATTCAGTGATAATATTGATGGAGTAGTGTATTTTGCTGATAAATCCCAAATCAAACCATCAGGGATTGGTTCAATTCAGTTAAATGTTCCTGGACTTCCAAATTATATTTTGAATGATGTTCTTTACATTCCGCAGTTCCAAAGAAATCTGTTATCTCTTATACAAATAAGACAACAAGGACATTCCATTCACATATTTGATGGTAAAGTAGAAATTAGAAGAGCAACTGACAATAAAATTGTAATGTTTGGTGTGGAAGAAGATAAATTATTGAAGTTGCATGGTATGTCGTCTGTTGCATTGAACACAACTGATTTGGTTCAGCAAAATGATAATATGTCATCTTCTTTATTATGGCATGCACGCTTCGGTCATGTTAATTATGAAAGTATTCGAATTATGAAACAACAAGGGATTAAGGGACTTCCAACAATTCCTAGAAAATTTACCCCATGTAATGCTTGTATATTGGGCAAGCATCACAAACAGTCTTTTCAGAATTCTAAGTTTAGAGCTACAAGAAAATTAAGTCTCATACACTCTGACTTAAGTGGTCCAATGCCTGTATCAACTGCAAATGGAAATAAATACATACTCACTTTTATTGATGATTATTCGAGGATGTGCTGGGTTTATCTGCTTAAAGAAAAATCACAAGTTTTTGATGTGTTTAATAAATTTCATCTCTTGATAACAAATGAAGCACAACTTACTATTGGTACTATAAGGACTGATAATGGAGGAGAATATACTTCACATGCTTTTGAAACATATTTGCAAGAGAATGGCATCAAATGCTAGACCACAATACCATATAATCTGCAACAAAATGGTGTTGTTGAAAGAATGAACCGAACATTACTTAATATGGTAAGGTCAATGATGTTTTTTAAGAATGTAAAATTAATGTTTTGGGGAGAAGGTGTGCTCCATACATTAGAAATCGGTGCCCTTCCTCTGTCATTAACAACAGAACTCCATATGAAATGTGGTACAGTCATCTTCCTGCTATTAAACATTTTCGGTTCTCAATGCTATGCTTTGATTCCCAAACATCAGAGGAATAAGTTGAGTGAACGAAGCAAAAAATGCATATTTTTAGGGTATTCCATGACTTCTAAGGCATATCGATTATATGATGAAGCAAACAAAAAGTTTATTTTGTCAAGAGATGTAATTTTTCTTGAAACTGATAAAGATTCACTCACTGTTGAAAGACAACTTAATCAAATAGAAAAGTTTGTGCCTCAAAAGTTTTATTATGAATTAGATAATATACTTCCCCATCTTGAAGGGGGGATTCTTATATTAGATCAGTCTATGGAGTTTCCTTCTCTCAATGATGAGAAATTGGTTGTGGTTGATGATGATAGTTCCATTGTTGCTAATGAGGAATTAGTTGATGCAAGTGTTTCTACAGAAACAATGACAAAAATGGAAATAGCTGAGCCGGATGAAGAAGATGAGAAACTTCCTGAACAACTTCCTACACAACCTTTGTGAAGGTCAACTCGTATTCGAACATTTCCAAAGAAATATGATGAGTTTAAGGTTGGAAGTTCCTTAGGTAACTATTCTCATTGTGAATTTAATTTTTTTGTGGATTGTGAACCTACTTGCTTTGAAGAAGCTGCCAGTTATGAACAGTGGAAAGATGCAATGCAAAAGGAATTTGATGCTCTCATAAAAAATGGCACATGGAGGCTGGTGGATCCTCTTGTTGGCATCAAACCTATTGGTTGCAAATGGATTTATAAAATTAAGTTTAAAGCTGATGGTTCGCTAGACAAGCACAAAGCAAGACTTGTAGCGAACAGATATGCACAGAAAGAAGGTATTGACTATACAGAGACTTTTGCTCCTACAGCTAAATGGGGCACTATTAGATATTTGTTTGCTATTGTAGCTCAGAAAGAATGGAAAATTCATCATATGGATGTCAAAACTGCCTTTTTAAATGGAGATTTGAAAGAAGATGTTTACATGTTTCAGCTAGAAGGTTTTTCTGTTAAAGGGAAAGAACAAAAGGTTTGCAAACTAATGAAGTCTTTGTACGTCTTGAAACAAGCGCCACGAGCATGGTATGAGAAGCTAATTGAACATCTTCTTAAATTAAACTATAAACATTTTGACCTAGATGATGCAACTCTTTTCGTTAAGAAAGTTGGCAGATCAGTTGTATATCTAGTTGTATATGTTGATGACTTGATGATCACAAGAAACAATGATGAATATATATCGTCTATAAAGAAGGAATTGAAAAAGGTTTTTGATATGACAGATTTAGGTTTACTTCATTATTATCTTGGAATTGAAGTTGATCAAAAACCACAACATATTTTCATCTCTCAGAAGAAATATGTTGATAAATTATTGAACATGTATAGTATGACGGAATGTAATCATGTTGCTGCTCTAATGGAGCAGAATTTGAAACTCACTTGCGAAGAAGGAAAATCGTTTGAAGATCCAACAAAGTACAGGCAACTTGTTGGAAGCTTGATTTATTTGTCTATTACTCGTCCTGATATAACTTTTGTTGTCGAAATACTTTCCAGGTTTATGCATCATCCTTGTGAGGGGCATTGGGTAGCAGCAAAAAGAGTTTTGAAGTATTTAAAAGGAACTCAAACTTATGGCATCAAATATTCCAAAGTTTTAGACTTCCCTCTTGTTGGTTATTCAGATTCAGATTTTGATGGAGATAAAGAAAATGGAGTCTCAACTTCTGGATATTCGATGAATCTTGGATCAGCAGCCATCAATTGGAGATCGTGCAAGAAATCTGTTCCTGCTGATTCTACCAGCGAAGGCGAATATGTTGCAGCAGCTCAAGCCACTAAGGAAATCATTTGGCTTCGAAAAATACTCGAAGATTTGCAGGAGAAACAAAGAACTTCAACTCATCTATTTATCGACAACTCTTCTGCAATTCAGTTGGTCGGGAATCCAAAGTTTCATGATCGAACCAAACATATCAACACTAAATATCATTTGATTCGACATCATGTAGAGGCCAAAACAATTCATCTGACACATTGTCCAACTTCTGAACAAATTGCAGATATTTTTACCAAAGCATTAGGACGTGAAAAGTTCGAAAATTTTAGATCTTTACTTGGTATGTCAGATGTCCCTTCGAATTAAGGGGGGAAATGCTGTAATCCTACAGGAATCCTTAGGGTTTCTATTTAGTTAGGTAGTTAGGAAGTTAGTAGTTAGTGATAACTAATTTCTGAACTAATTTTTCATGTATAAATGTAATCTAGTTCAATGAATGAATTACAGAAAACACATGGTTATTATTTAACAACAATGGTATATTTATTAAAGAAACAATTAAGAATTTTTTTGGCATTTTGAATTAAAATAATAACTATAGAGACTGCATAAATCACTCATTTGAGTCATGAGTTAAAAATCAAAGAACATGTTGGCATCCACTAGCCTACTCTCCTTAAAAAAGTCTGAAAATTGGCTAATATTGTGTCCTTAGATTTGCTATGCCTTCTACAATTAGAATAATTTTATCCAATATTCAAGATGTATCTAATTGTATCCAATATTAAAGATGCTTTTATATGGTTGTATTTTCTTCTCCCCTTAAACAAGTCTGAAAATTGGCTAATATTGAGTCCTTCCATTTGCTATGCCTTCTATAATTAGAATCCAATATTCAAGAAGCTTTCATATGGTTGTCTTTTTCTTGAAGATGCTTGTGGTTGTCTTTTTCTTAAAAGTGCTTGTACAGTAGTGAATCCCATATGGTGCACTAATTCCATTCCCATGAAAAGCCTCAATCTCTAACCCAATGCCTCTATCTATGTGCAAAAACAACACCTCTAAAGCAATATTGATATCAACCAATTGTCTTGGTTACCAATTGTTTTGGCTTGGAGACATTATCAAAAACTTATATGTTTGGGAGATGGTTGTAGCTATCATTCTCTTGTTATAATGGTTGTAGCTATCATTCTCTTGTTATAAACTTGGAGGTATCGAAAGGTTCCATAATGATCATGTTTACCAATTGTCTTAGCTTGGAGACATTCAGATCAAAAGCTTATCTATTTGGAAGATGGTTATAGATATAATTCTCTAGTTATAATGGTTTTAGCTATCATTCTCTTGCTATGAACTTGGAGGTACGGAATGGTTCCATAATGATCATCAAAGAGTGCCGTAGAGAAAGTGCTGGGAAAATGATTGGGATTCAACTATATATTAATCCTAGGTTGAAATATGTTTAGAATGTTTCACGTGAGGAAATACAATCCAGTGTTCCAATATATATATATGAGTATCAGGGACAGGCCATTAGTATTTATAGTTGATCATTGAAATTAAATTTAGTTTAGTTCAAGATATTGTAAAAATGAAATGTTAAAACTATACATGTTGAAGTCAATACCAAAAATGAGTATTAAGATGCTATGTATTTGGAATAATAATTACACTATATCTCTGTTTGTGTCAATTCTTTCCTACATTTATTGCAAATTTTATGACTTTTCATAAATACATAAGTAACCATTTATTTTACTTTTCATAAATACATAAATAACCATTTTTTTTAAGTTGTGTTAAATTGTTGTTAAACCATTGTCATTGGATATGAGATTCCATTGAGAGTAGTCATGATACACTTGGGTCATGATATGGAGATAATATTGTCAATAATAATGATCTTTGGTGGCAATGGATCCGTACAAAATTATAAACTTTATGGATGATCTAGCCAAATAATCTTGACACCACCGGAAACCACTTCAATAACACTGATTATCAATTACAAGGTTCGATAGGTAATAACGAAGAAATATGAGGAAGAATCGTTTGTTTTAAAAAATTACTATAATAATTACGCGCGTTCTTTATATGAGATTGGGTGGGAAAACACTATTTATTCCACTCAATCATAAAGCTTCTTTATCACCCTTCTATTTAATTATATCTTGACATGTGAAGACAAAATATTATCTAAGTCGTACTGCCCATCCTCGATTTCGATTTTTGGTATTGCTAGCGACTTTCCAAATCTAAACAGTAAAAAAACGTAGCATTAAAACATCAACTTTCGAAATTTGAACAATAAAAAAAGTGTGAGTGGGGTCTCAAAAAGCTGGCAGCATTCATTGACTCTGGTACGTTGGACTCATAAATTTATATGTTGCACGAGCTCTTGAAAAAAAACATTAAAACACCGAGCTCAGGAAGTTCCCATGCCCCTTATTCTTTTTAACTTACAACACCAAGCCCAGAACCTCCATCGGGAATTTACAAAATGACCTTTCATTTAGGTCGTGGATGTGCAAGTCGAGGACTTAAATTGGACTGCTGCTTGTATGACTTTTTTCTGGAATTTTCTTATTCAATAAGCAACCCGATACTGGGTAAAACACTCCTTCCAAAACATCAAAGAGCTCCCTAAAAGACATTTATGGAAAGTATTTGTGGCTGAGGATGAATGAAGAATGTGCACAAGATTTCAACGGTGCCGAGCCCTCAAAAACCATTGAAATTGTAGTTATGGTAACACATGAGAAAATGAATTGGGCAACAACAACCCCTTCCCAGTGACCTGCCTTTCCGGTGGCTCCGTGTTCTCGTACCATTCGTTGGCCCCTCATTTTCCTTCAACTTATAGTTTATAGTTTCACATTGTTTACTGATATCTATACTTTAAGTGAGCGTTCTCGCAATTCTACACACATTTTGAGAAAGGGTCGCGGATAAATTATTTATCTGCTCTTTCAACGACCATTTCCTAATTTGTAATAGAACCTCTTACCGGTTGACACCGTTTGACTTGGTTATGTTTTTGCAATATATTGTGAAAACACTATCGATTTAGAAGCTTCAATATTCTGATGTGTTATATCTGGGTTTCCCTTGAGAGTTTGATTACCATGTCAAGATACCACTATAGTAACTTTTCAAGGATTGTTACATTGTAACAAAATTCTATCATTGTAGTAGACATTGGAGAGTTGAGCTTTTTTTCAAAGCGCGAGATGTCATATTAAACGTCTATATCTAATAATGCAAATCAACTACTAAGCAATCAATTTTCACATGGCTGATATCGTATATCGTTTAGGTTTAGTCAGTTGTTTAGTGGATGGAAAAATGATGTATTTATATTGAGACACTATGATTAGAATTGTGCAAAGTCCTTGAATGTTGTTTAGAATAATTTAATTCCTCAAAATTGATTTCTATAATAAATTCTTTCCATAAAATTTTAACATCTAATAAGAACTAAATCTCAAACCAACAAATCTGGATATAAAGAATTAGTTACTTTTAAGGAATTAGTTAATTTTAAAGTTAATGAGGTGACTACCTAGTCAACTTAGCCGACTTGGTAAACATTGCAAGTGAAAGATTTAATGCGTAACCTGAAATGAGAAATTTCAATAAGCGTGCTGTCAAACTTGTTATTATCATTCCTGAAATGAACGATGCACAATTTAATCACGACATTCCCAACACATAAATAGGTAGCCTTTGACGCAGATATTTGAATTGAACGAGATACATCATTTATTACATCATTTTTATTTCAATGCACAAGAAAAGACGGTAAAACAACGCTGCTGGCATTTTTTTTTTTTTTTAAATTGAATAAAGTTGTCAAGAAAACCCATGGATGACATTTTGGGAAGTAATACAGAAACAGGACATGCAAGAAAAGCCGTAACAACTTCAAATTGCTAATATCACATATATTATATACCACACAGATTTACATGTGTTTATTTAACTTCCAGTAGGATTCGGGTTATAATAAATAAAGATAACAATCACAATAATGATGAGGTATGGAATAAATAAAATAAAATATATTAAAACTTAATCAACAAGACATTCACAAGAGCAAATGATTATCCGCAGAATAAGATTTGATTTCAAATCCTATTTGCCAAGCTTTAAATTGTGAGGTTTCATTTCATTTGCTTAAGTTTGATTTTAAAAAGTACTCTGCACTCAAGCCACCGAGCTGCAAGAAATGGAAATTTGGTACGTAGCAATTTAAATGGGGAGGCCGCTCGAAATGTCCAATGCAAGAATTGTTCATGATATTTATCATGCAATATTGATTACAACTGAGAAATTTGGAACGGAGGGGCAGGTATTAGAGGAAACATTCAAGGATGTTGCCTCTCATATAATTGGAAGTGTGATACATATAATAGATCCCAAGATTGATCTCAGGACCAAAGCAGCAAAAGCCATATATTTATTAGTAGTAGAAATCATTGTTTTTGCACGTGACGTTGAATTGAAAAGGCAAAAAGCTCTTGAGGATGCAATAGATTTGTTAAGAAAAGAAAAAGAAAGACAACAAAAATTTGGGCGGAGTGCAAGCAAATTGTAGTAGAGTTTTAGTCATCATTAGTCATAAATTAGGGAAAACTAGAAGGCAATGAGAATATTTGATTACATTAACAAATAAAGGTGTCTACAAAAGAAAAATAGTCTCACATGGAATATGTATCTCCATTCTCAACTTAACTATTGTATATCAATACTTTTTTTATTATTTTAATAGTTTGTTATTCACTGTCCCATAGGCTAATTTTAGCCTTGTGGACGTTAAAAATACTTTCTTT
Organism: Pinus albicaulis; assembly: GCA_034641835.2. Taxonomy (NCBI): domain Eukaryota; kingdom Viridiplantae; phylum Streptophyta; class Pinopsida; order Pinales; family Pinaceae; genus Pinus; species Pinus albicaulis. Next base: position 121,769 of record JAXQQM020077889.1, read on the forward strand.
ATTTCTTTCTTTCGTCCCTCCTCTGCCTGCTGCCACACGATCTCCCCCCACGGGCTCTCCGATGGGCTGAGCCAGAGGGGGAGGAGGAGGTGGTGACGCGGTATGCTTAACAAAGGAGGAACCGGGCAGAGGCAACGGTAAAGAAAGACTCAACATGTTTGATGCACCACCGCTAGCACCAGTATTGCCGCCGGCGACAAATTTAGTCACGCCTCCTTCACTATGGTGGTGGTGCCGACGAGCGTTATTCCTCTCGTTATCGCGGTTTTAACTTAGAGTGAAAAAAAAACGGTGATCGAGACACAGAGGAAAAACTCTGAAATCGGCAGGGCACACTAGAAATTTGCGAGGGTGCTCAAGCCGCAAAGTCGAGAGAGGAAGATATATACCCATGCATTTTATCTATTTTCTTTTACCTCGACGCTACATTATCATGCTTTTTTAGATTTCATCTATCCAATGATATACTTAGCAGGAAACCAAGTTAATGTATTGGTTGTCACACTATCATGGAACCAAATGTTGCATGTACTTTGAGAATCAAGTGAGGTTTGTGGGTGAATATGAAGTGAATTTTCTTGTTACACTAGTCTGCATCTAAAAGAATTTGAATTTATTGATTTGTTATTTTCCCTTGGATTCCATTCTCGCCCTCGTTAACATTTATCTACCATGTCTACTCCTCATGGAACGACACGAGCACACTGATAGTGTTTAAATCTGTTAGCCCCCCTATAAATTTTTGACAAGCAAACAGGGGGCTAAAATGTTTATGAGCCTTCAAGGAATGCATTTCCTCTGAAAACACATCATCCTTGAAGTCTCCTTGTGCCTTCTGTTAGTGTCAGTCTAGTCATTACCTACAGTCACTATTCAGAAGCTGTTAGCTCCGCAAAGTGATGTCCCTGCCTTCAAAGAAGTTTTCTGCAACATGTTCAGCGTCAGAGCATCTTCCAAGCAGATCCATCAGAAAGTGCCTGAAAAGAGCTTTCCAACGGCACGCTACACTCTCAAAACTGATCCTGGATTGAATTTTATCCCTAAGTGAAGTAAAAGCCCTTATATCCCCATATATCCCTTATTTCCCATGTTTCCCTTTTAACTTTATGTTAAAGTTTTAATGTCCCCCTTTCTGATTGTAAATTCGCATTTTAATCAATTTACATACAATGTGATCTATGTGTTAAACAGTTCCCCTCCATGCTTGTTAAAACCTTTTATTTCAAAGGTTCATATATATATACTCCCCCGTGTTAAAACCACTTCCCCTTTCCATACCCCGCCATGCGTTGTAATAAAATTTATTATAAAGTTTATTATATATAAACCCCACCACATATTAATCACAATCGCAAATCCGTTCCAAACGCATGTTTTATGGCGAACGTTCTGATCACTCCAATCGCAAGTGTTTGCGACGCGATTAATCGCATCGCAATACACTGCGATTGCATTTGATCGCGCCATCCCTCCGATCCCCCGATCGCGCCTCTCCTCCGATTGACCCAATCGCACCATTTCCCTCCGATTGATCACAAGTCTCATCTCCCGATCGCCCGATCATACCAGCCCCTGATCTAATCCTGACCGTCCATCTCCCCGCCGATCCGACGGTCATCGCTTTCTCCGCCCAATCGCAATCGGAAGTTTCGATATGTGTCACCCCTGTCCCCCCTCCGATTGCGATTTCCCGACTCAATCGCAGTCGTTCATCCATTTTTGAAATCAACGGCCCAGATCTTCTCGCTTCGCTCCTGTCGCTCTTCCCCTTCTGCCCTCCGAACAAATCTCCACCGTTGATCCCTTTGTCGATCCAACAGCCATCACTCGTCTCCGCCAATCGCAATCGAAATGTTTGTTCGTGTCATCCTTTGTGTCCCCTCTGATTGCGATCTCCCAATCCATGTCTCCACCGTCGATCTCCATGTAAATCCGACGGTCATCGCTTCCCCTTCCTTGATCGCAATCGGAAATTATAAGGTGTGCATCCCTCTCGTCCATTGTGATTGCGTTTCTCAGACTAGAACTTGACCGTCCGTTGGATCTGAAGATCTAACGGTCCAGAATGAATCGCCCTCCGCCCCCGGCTGGGTCCCACTGCGTACTTCCATTTCCGCGCATTTCATAACATTTTCGCCCATTTCCTGTGCACTTTGGATTTTAACCAAAGTTTCACATTTGCATTAAAGTCAACATTTCATGTTTGTTTCGTCTGTTTTCATAAGGCCATCCCTCCGTGTTGATCTCCGCCGTTGATTTTCATCTCCAGGCCATGATCGAATGGTCTATATGAAGTTTCTCCATCAAACCCTATTTGCTCACTGTAATACCATTTCAATGCATTTTCGCCACTGTTTTGACCAAAAGTTGCAATTCCGCCACCGCCGCGCTGTCACTCCGTAACCATCCACCTCCTCCATGCATGTTTTTCTTCACACAGTTGTGGGTTTTGCAGAATATATGAGTTGAAACGCCACCATGTTTGCACAGTGTTGATACAACGGCAAGAGTTTTCACTGACATAGGTATAAATGAAGCGGTAGAGAGCTCAATGCACAGAAAACTAAGTCAGCAGGGTTTCACATCAGCAGATCATTCCAAAGGACAAAGCGCCCATATCAGTTCCATTATTTACCGTGTTCCTGAAGATTTCCGCCCTGACCACAGTCCCGAGCTACCAGAGCAGTTGTTAATGCATTATGGCAGACAATTCAGTCATTCACTTTGCTCTTTTGTTTATTCACCGAAGTACCACAGAGTTCTGCAGCCAGAGCGCAACAAGACCATACCAGAGTAAATGAAGCCGAAGAAGACCACCTTTCTGTACCAGAAATGAATGCACTGAGTTTAAAAAAGAATGGGCTTCGGCCCTCTTCCTCTTCTGAGTGTTAATTGCTGCATTTAGTTTTCTACCTACCTCCTCTGCTTCTCTTTCAACTATAAAACTCATGAGAAAATTATTGTAAAGGTGGTTTTTGTTCGGCTGCTGTCGTTGCTGTTAGAGGGATTCATTCTGACTGTTAGAACGGTCTTGGGAGAGAGTAGCATAGTAGTTGAATGTAGTAGGCTGGGAGGAGAAGTTTGGATTGTAACAGCTATTGAGCTCAGTGTATGTGACTGGTTTTGCATCAATTAATCAAAGCACATTTCACAGGATCCTGGTCTATTGCTTTTGGTGATGTTTTCTAACTCTGTGTTTTACATTTTCATGCTATTTCATTTTATGCTGGCTTGCATCAGAAATATGGCATAGGATTTACCCTTGTTAGGTACCCTATGTCTCTTCTCTCCTTGCCTTCAATGTTGCTCTGCTAAATGTGATTATCTAAGGGCTGATCTCAATTAATTTAACCAGTGTAGTAGTTCCTTATGCTGCTAGCTGATGTATTAATTAAATGAATATGTCTTTAGATGTTCTTGTTGGGTTTAAGCTGGAAGATTTGGGAACACTGGGGATTAGAGCTAGCCCTATCCACTAGGATCCTTGTGCGATCAACTGGCCTTTCTAAGATCTCTTTGTTCAACTCATTCTCTGTTTTTCCCTTAGAGCATGCTAAAGCTGACCTGGAGTTAAATGACCTATGGTCCGATCTATAAGCTGCCCCTTTGTCCCTCCTTTGAGAGTTGCCTATGAGTATGTCCAAGCAGTTCTGGAGTTAAATGACCTCTGATCTGATCTATAGAGAGGAATTAGGTTGCTTTCCTTCTTTCACTTTCAATCCTTAATGTTCCATCCCACCATCTAATCTAAAAATATCCTTCAGTATTAGATGACTTGCCCTTTGGAAGCCTTGGCTAGTTGTTGCATGTAATCACCTTTCATGACTCCATAGCCCAATGGATGGCACTTTATTTGACCTATCCTCTTTGCTGAAACATCCTGCTGTTTTGTTCCTTTTCCTCCCATTACTTTCTCAGTCTATGATCTCATGACCAACCCAGCAACTCACCAACCAAATCATTTAAAACCCCCCTTTGTGCTTCATACCTCTAGCCTAATATCTCATTCTGAGCTTCAAAGATATATCATTCTTTGTTTTATCGGAGAGATCCCTCTCCGGGTCCAGGAGGGCTAGATCCTAGGGCCCCAAAGTGGTTTGATGTTGTCTTATCTTTTGGTATTTCCAAATTGTCCAAAACATAGGAACCCCAACAAAATCCAGCAATTAAATTTTTATCTCAATAAGCAGATGTGCAGCTTAGATGGATCATCTTGCTCCAACTGAATGGGAGGTTCGATTGTTCTGCAAATCCATTGATCATCCTTTTTAATATAATAGCAGATGATGAACCTAGCAAATATGGTAGCAAATGACCTTTCTTATACTAACGGATGATCAAAAAAATCTTGAACAAAATGATTTTAACTCAATGATATAAATACGATATTAGGTTGTAGAAGCAGACCATATGATGCAACTGGTTCAGCTCTTAATTAGGGTTTCAGTCTATTTTCAGAAATCCTCTCCAGAGTTGTCGAAAAAATGGGTTTACAAATTAATAAACGACAACTCGAGGTCCCTCTTCTCTATGCCTTGGTGCAAGCACACCCGAACGATTTATCCAACACTCAAGAGAGTCGTTACTCTTCCTCATTCTCCCGCCAAAGCCCTCTCTGCAGTACAACCATCTTACTAGAGAAATAGAGGTGTTACCTAGCAGAAACTTGCTTGATAAATATAGGTGTTAACCATTGCTTGATAAATTGTCTTTATCCAATGAAAAGAGATACTTTAATTTCAATGGAATTTCACATAGAGTAGCCAAATTTGGCAAGAGATGCTTCTGAGCCTAGTGTTATATTCAAATGAGCATCTCTTTCTCAAGTTTTTTCTTTTTTTCCAAATTTATTTTCTTTCTCATTATTGGTAGGGAGCTCCATGATTTTTTTATTTGATCCAATGTATGAGGGAGTTCATGAATCCATTTTGTATGCTTCTTGAGTGCAAATGGTTTCCTTTCCTTTATTTTCTCTCTTCATATTTTTCATTTGTTGATTCTTATCCCACCTTGGTACTTTATCCACTTCTCAAATGTCATATAGTAAAGCATAGGATGAGAAGGGACCACGAAGAGGAAGGATACCATCATTACTATGTCGTTATTCTGGGACAATTATGTCAGTGTTAGTTTATGTTAGTGTACCTTTTTTGTTTAAATTTAACCTCCTATTACATTCTTTAAAAGATATATAGAAACTAAAATTTCCATATATTTCACTTAATTATTGTTTTCCACATTCCCCACTCCCCGGTGTTACTTTGCACCTCTCGATGCAAATGCTAGTATATATCACTACTGTTCTCAGTGCAACTTAACACGACTGTGATTACAAGGAGAATTTATGTACCACTTGGGTAAAGTAAGAATTAAGGTAGGCTACACCATTTGGTTCATTATTTTATGATCCATTGTCTCTCATAATCCATTAAGTGAGATGATATAGTATTAATTACACTAATAAAACCTTGTGATTTAGTAATTTATCATGTTACTGAAACCTTATGGTGAAATAAATCAATGTTATTTTTCCTTTACAATCACAAATATTTAATTTTTTTTTTTTAAAGAAGAATGTACCCTGGGCCAATCCAACAATTACTGATTGTATGTTAGATTTAGTGAAATTGATGCAGGAGCATCTCATGTTTAAATTTTATGTAATTATTTAATTAATGAATCTATGAGTTTCTAGAATTAGTGAGTCATTGTATAATTAATTAGGAGATATGGAAGTTATGATAAAATGTTAAAGTTGAGAGGATAGCTCTCAACTTCCTCAAAATATCTAGGAAGAAGTTTCTCATGAAGGGATTAGAGAGATTTCTCTCCTCTAAATAAATAATCATGTAATTTTTGGAAAAATCAATGTTTTGGAATGTGATTTAATCAATAAAATTTGGTCGTGTGTTTTAACTGTTTTGAGGTTTGAGAGTTAAATGTGTGATAGATTGCTAAATGTTTGATTTCGTTGTATGATAAATCACTGCATTGAATACAAATTTGTAGAGAAGAAAAGTCAGCTTGTTATGAGAAGCGATGACAAAGAATATTTATTTCAATTAGGGATCAGTGTTGTAAATTTATGTGTCTACAAAAGTCGAATTCAATTATTGTAGCATCATTGTTGTAGGCAAGAGAAAGGAGAAATATCCTCGCATCATTGTTGGAGAAATTGTGTAAAGCGTTAGTGAAATCATTGTTGGAAGAGATTTTTCTTATTGATTCATGTAGTCATAGCATTGTCAATATCATCCTCAAGAGCTGATGTCGAATCATCTTCAAGAGCTGTTGTCGAGCACCATCATTAACGAAGGAGCTGCATAATGTTTTTCGTAAGAGCAACAATGAAATTTCTGCGAATTTTTTTACGTTGTCTATGAATTTCGTTGCATGTGGATTGTAAGTGTTCCTCCAGCAGCAAACATATAGAGCCACCAATGTGTTGCAGGTTTTGAAAGTGACGAGATCACACGTAGATGCAATCAAGTGTGTTGACCCTCCTGAAGGCAAGAAGAAGAAAGCAAACTACGTGTAAGGGAAGTAAATTTTAATCGTGCTCTCCATAAATTTTAAAGCGTTCTTCATAAATAAATTATATATGTGAGCAAATGGTGGTTCTCCCTATTTTTCCAAAGCTATGCACTTGAGAAAATTGTGCTTATCCCTAATTTTCCATATTCCATTATAAAGAGACTTAAAATGGTGCTTATCCCTATTTTTCCATCTTCCATTATAAAGAGACTTTTTACCTTTGATATTTAAAAAAAAATGATTTATTATTTCACTTTTAATTCCAAAGGAAGTAGAATATAAAAGCACCTTATTTTAATCTTCATCATTATAAGGGATCCCAAGGATCCTTTGGTGGTGCCCACCTTCCTTTCCTTTGGCTCCTAACCCTGCCTCACCTTCGGCTCACACCCTGCTACCACCAAGCCTAACCTTCGGTTATTCCTTCCTCACCTTTTTGCAAAGGGCCCTCTGATCCTTTGGTGGTGCCCACCTTCCTTGACTTGAATTAACCTATCCTTGACTCGACTTGATTGTCTCCATTTCATTGACTTTAAACCTTTAATCCTTGTACAAGGGTACTACACCAATTGGGTGCAGCATTGTTTCAACCTTTGGACAAAAACTTCTTGTAGTAAAAAATAGGCAAAACTGCCCCATCAAAAGGGTCCTTGGTGCAGCATGGTGCCCACCTTTTATGAGGTGTGACTTTTATTTTTTTGGGGGGGTTGGCTTGACCATGTCTCCCGATCAAGATCAGTACATATGGTGTAAGAAGATTTCACATATCGAGGTCTATATGGGATCGGGTGTTGTCCCATCTTACTATGGAAACTAACCCCGTAAAGAAAATAAATAAATAACTCCAAATTATTTCACTCAATGTTCATACCACTTTGTGTTTCAATCCTAAATATCACGATAATAGAGCGTTGCCTCCTTTCGGAGCTTTTGTGTGGCCGCAAAAGTACGCATGTTGAACGGAGTCAAATTATATATAGCGAGCACCTCATCTTTACAAAACCTATACACAATGAAAGGAGTGAGCCTTTAGAGAATTACAACGGCATGCCACCCAAAGGGGTCCCGTAAATTTAAGAAAGGTCAGCCAAAGGTCCAGTAGCCCCTCAAGTCAGGTCAGCTCTCAAGTCTGAGATGCCCCTCAAGTCAGGTCACCTCTCGGTTGCTCAAGAGACCCTCAAGTTAGGGCCACTTTCTAAAGTCGCTCGATCAAGTCCTCAGGAGGTCAGGTACACATGGATCAATGATTGGGTGCCCCTCAAGTCAGGTTAGCTCTCAAGTCTGAGATGCCCCTTAGGTGGTAACCTCTCACATTGAGGCCCACAAGTTAGGTAGCTAGTTTAACTTCCCATCCCTTAGGAGGTCAGCCCCACACCTCTGGTACATCGATCACTCACAGTAAAGGTCTCCCCCTTTAAGGCATTAAATGGCCCAAGCCAAAAGGCTCCACAAGCAAACCTCTTGTAAATAGTGTCCCATTTTCCAGAACCCCTCCAACAGTGTAAATAAGATTGAATTGAAGCTGCCCATTTTGAGGGGACCGGGTTGATTTCATTTTGACAAATCTAAAGACCCACGGTCTGGCAGTAGGAGGCACGCTTAAAGCCCAAGGCTGGGACCCACCTCAAGTCAGTGCCATAGAACCCCTTTGGATTCCACCCAACCTTTTCAATGCCACCCCACCTTCATTGCACCCATCGCCATTGGATTCCACTTGATCCAAAAGGTTTCAATCCATGAAATGGAGACAGTCAAGTCAAGTCAAGGAAAGGTCAAGGAAGGTTCAATGAAGGATGAAGGTTGAAGGCTGAAGGCAGCCTTCGATCTACTTTGATCCAGTAAGGATGGCCCATAAAGTTAGAGGAGTTAGAAAAGCCAGAGGAGCTAGAAGAGGAAGAGCAGCTGAAAATCAGTTCTTTCTTGATGAAGACATATTAGAACCAAATTGGATGCATTGGAGACAACACGTCAAAGATAAGTTGACATCGATGATGTCAGTGAAGCAGAAGAAATCTCAAGAAGAAACTCTAGAAGAGAAGATGGTCAAAATGATCGCAGGAATCAGTACCAACCTAAGATTGGACGTGACTATGTATGAAAGGAATTTAAATCATGAAGAACTGATCGATTGGATCAGTACCATAGATAAATATTTTGACTATGAAAATATAGCCGATGAGAAGAAAGGCAAGTTTACGATGACCAGATTAAAGGTACATGTTGCACTATGGTGGGATAGTGTGCAAGTTGAAAGGAGAAATAGAAACAAAGGGAAGATCACTAGTTGGAATTGAATTGTGGCCAAGCTCAAAGGTAAATTTCTTCCTTGAGATTATTAGTTGAATATTTTTTGCCAAACACATAATCTCAAGCAGAAATTTATGTCTGTAAAATAATATACCGAAAAGTTTTATAAATTGAGTATAAGATCTGGTCATATGGAAGCAAATGAAGAAAAGTTAGCAAGGTGTATTAATGGCATGAGATTTAAAATACAATATGAATTGAATACTTTGTCTCTAAAATTTGTTGAATAATCTTACCAGATAACCCTTAATTGAAGAAAATTTGGTAAGAAATCATAGCCAAAGAGGAAGAGGACGAAGCACGATAAGAAGCGGAGGATCATCAAGTCGAGAACAATCAAGTAGAGGATATTCCAGTGGAAGATTTCTTATTCAAAGAGGAGAGGGCAACAATTCACAATAGGTAGAACCATCAAGATGAGATTTCAGAGGATGGAGACCATATCAAAGAGGTAGAGGAAAATATTTTATGGTAAGATGTTATATAAGTAACAAAGTTGGTCATAAAGCTAATGTGTGTCCAGAAATATTTTCTAATCAAAGAAGCACACATATAACACAAACTGATACAGAAACTGTACAATCCTCTACACATGAAAATGCACCTGAAATTGATGAATATTTAATGATGAAAAGAACTTTATTAAAGGATGTTGAAGAAGTAAAGGAACCCACACAAAGAAAAAAATTGTTTAGAACTATTTGTAAATGAGGAGGAAATTGTTGTAAAATCATTATTGGTATTGGGAGTACTGATAATTTAGTATCCATAGAAATGGTAGAAAAGTTGAATTTAAAGTTCGTACTCCCTACAAAGTTTCATGGTTGCAAAAGGACATCAGATATTAGTTAATGAACAATGTGAAGTGGAGTTTCAAATAGGATGTTATAAGGATAATGTTATTTGTGATTTTATGCCTATGGATGTGTATCATATCTTGCTTGGAAGACCATGGCAATATGACAGGAAATAAATGCATGATGGAAAGAACAATACTTACACTTTTGAGAAGGATGGTGAAAAGCAAGTACTGTTGCCTTTGAAGAATGAAAAAGCATCAGAAGAAGACCAATCCAAGGTAATGTTACTTAGTGGGAAAGAATTTCTCCAAGAAATCAAGCATAAGGAGATAAATTTTGCCTTTATTGGTAAGCCAAAGGTAGTTCTCACAAGTACAAATTTGAATGATCTTCCAGAAGAAATTAAAAACATGTTGAATGAATTTATTGATATTGTAGTGGATGACTTGCCTAATGAATTTCCTCCCATTAGAAGTATCAGTGATCATATTGATCTCATTCCAGGTGCTATACTTCTGAACCAAGTAGCTTACAAAATGACTCCAAAGGAGAATGAAGAAATCAAAAATCAAGTGCAGGAATTGTTGGATAAAGGTATCATTCGAGAAAGTTTAATTTTGTGTGTTGTTCCAATAGTGTTAACTCCAAAGAAGGATGGTGAATGGAGAATGTGCACAAATTCTCGAGCAATCAACAAAATCACAATCAGGTACAGGTTTCCATTACCCTGTATTGATGATCTTATAGGCTGTCTAAGTGGTGTTGTATATTTTTCTAAAATATATTTAAAAAGTGGACATCATCAAATCATAATTAGAGAAGGTGATGAATGGAAATCAACATTCAAAACTAATAATGGTTTATATTGGTTTATATGAATGGTTGTTAATGCCCTTTGGACTTACCAATGCTCCCAACACTTTCATGAGACTAATGAATGAATTGTTAAAAGAATTCATTGGAAAATTTGTTATAGTTTATCTTGATGATATCTTAGTTTACGGTCAATCAAAAGCAAAGCACCTATGACATCTTAAGATGGTTTTGAAGAAACTACAATAAGAGAAATTGTTAATCAATCTAAAGAAATGTAGTTTCATGAAGACAGATTTATTATAATTGGGTTTTGTAATTTCAAATAAGGCTTAAAGATGGATCGGGATAAAGTGAAGGCCATAATCAATTGGCCAACTCCCAGAAGCATTTCAGAGGTAAGAAGTTTTCATGGATTGGCAATTTTTTACAGGAAATTTATTAAAAACTTCAGTGGAATATGTGCTCCAGTTGTATAAATTGTTAAAGAGAAAAATCAACCATTCCATTGGATAGAAGCAACTAATAAAAGCTTCCAGTTATTAAAGAAAAAGATCACAGAACGACCTGTTTTAGCACTGTCATATTTTAATAAGTTGTTTCAGGTTGAGACCGATGCCAGTGGGACTGCAATAGGAGTTGTGTTAAGTCAATAAGGAAAACGGGTTGCCTATTCCAGTGAAAAAATTAATGAGGCCAAGCAAAAATACTCTTCTTATGATAAAGAATTGTATGCCATCATTCAAACTTTAAAGAAATGGAGACATTATCTTATGCCAAAAGAGTTCATCCTCTACATAGATAATCATGCTTTACAGTATATCAACAATCAAACAAAATTGAGTCAAAGACATGTTAAATGGGTTGAATTATTACAAAATTTTACATTTTTCATCAAGCATAAAATTGGGCAAACAAACAAAGCGACAGATACATAAAGCAGAATCAATTCAATTTTGCAAGAACTCCAAAAAAATGTCTTGGGATTTGATGAGCTGAAAGATATGTATAAAGATGATCCAAATTTTAAATAAGCTTATGAATCTTGTGAAAATCCTATAAGTAGAGATAGAACTCCATGTTTAGACTACATGATACAGGAGGGACTTATGTTCAAGAGAAATCAATTATGCATTCCAAGATGTTCAATGAGGGAAAAAATGTTGAAAGAAAAACATAGTGGGGGTTTAGCAAATCATTTTGGGCAAGATAAAACTCTAGCACAGTTACAAGCACTTTATTATTGGCCTCACATGAAAACAAATGTAAAGAAAATGGTTGAAATATGTAGGATATGTCAATATGCAAAAGGAAGAAGTCAGAACATTGGACTCTATCAACTCCTACCAATACCAAATCGACCATGGGACTCCATAAGCATGGATTTTGTATTTGGGATTGCCTAAAACACAAAAAGGAAGTGATTCAATATTTTTTGTTGTTGACAGATTCTAAAAAATGACACACTTTATGGTTTGTAAAAAGACAAATGATGCAACTAACATAGCAAACTTGTTCTTCCAAGAAATAGTTAGATTGCATGGATTACCTACAAGCATTGTTTCTGACAGAGACACTAAGTTTGTAGGTTATTTCTGGAGGACTCTATAGAAAAAATTGGGAACTAATCTTAGTTTCAGCTCAACATATCATCCCCAGACTGATGGTTAGACAGAAGTGGTAAATAGGAGCCTTGGAAATATCTTGAGAAGCATGGTACGTGAACATCCCAAACAGTGGGATCAGGTTCTTGCTTAGGCATAATTTGCATATAACGATTCACCCAACAGAAGCATTGGATTAAGTCCATTTCAAATTATTTATGGGATGCATCCAAGAGGTATTTATGAGTTGAGGAACCTGGGAAAACAACAACTCAAAAGTGCATATGGTGAATATTTTTTGCAGCAAGTATGCAGGAAATACAGGACAGAGTCAAGTAACAACTACAAGAAAGAAACAAAAAGAGTACAAGAGTAGATTCTAAAAGAATACATTTAGACTTTAATGTTGGAGACATGATTATGGCACATCTTCAGAAATAAATATTTCCTAAAGTGGCATATAATAAGTTAAAACTGAAAAAAATATTGGACCATGCAAAATTCTGAGGAAATTTTCCTCGAATGCTTATGAAATAGAACTACCCAAAGTCTTTGGTATTTCACCAATATTTAATGTTTCCGATCTATACCCCTTTAAGGAACCAATGGATGATTCTACAAATGCACATGTTCATTATAAATTTCAGTGGGAGAAGCAGCTACCTTCAGCACCAGCAAAGCAGATTGAATCCATCATCGATTAAAGAGTGGCTAAAAGGACCAGAAAGAAAGAGTATCTACAATACTTGGTCAAATGGAAGAATCAAACAGTCAAAGGTACTACTTGGATGACAACAACATGGATTTCAAAATATGGTACCAGCATTGAAGAACTTCAGGAGAAAAACATAAGATTGTATCTTTTTCTTCCTCGGTAGTATGATGCAGGAGCATCTCATGTTTAATTTTTATGTAATTATTTAATTAATGAATCTAGGAGTTTCTAGAATTAGCAAGTCATTATAGAATTAATTAGGAGATAGGGAAGTTATGATAAAATCCTAAAGATGTACGGGGACAAGTTATTTTTTGTCTTCTATTGGTGCCTATGGATTCAAAGGTACAAGGAGAGGTACACCATTTGCTGCCCAGACTGCAATAGAAAATATTATTCGCACATTAATGGATCTAGGTATAGAACGAGTAGAAGTTATGATAAGTGGCCCTGGTCAAGGGACATATACTTGCTGCTTTTCTTAGATCTATCTCTCGCCTACGTGCCTTCCCCGGGTGAACTTTGTAACGATGGGTGCAAGGGGTGTGTGTGTGGATGGGTGGAATATGGTCCAATCATGACAGGTAATTTTCATAATGAGTTTTATTTTGTTTTCTAAATGGTTGAGAGATGGCTCTCAACTTCCTCACTTAATTTTATTTAATTATTTAATTAATGAATCTAGGAGTTTCTAGAATTAGTGAGTCATTGTAGAATTAATTATGAGATAGGGAAGTTAGGATAAAATCCTGAAGTTGAGAGGACAGCTCTCAACTTCCTCCAAATATCTAGGAGGAAGTTTCTCTTGAAGACATTCAAGAGACTTTTCTCCTCTAAATAAATAGTCATGTAATCTTTTGGAAAAACCAATGTTTTGGAGTGTGAGTTAATCAATAAAATTTGGTGTGTGTTTTGAACTATTTATGCTCTACACCAGAAATAAAGAGGGCAAACCCATAAAAATAGGCAGTACAATAATTTTACTAAATAATTTCAATTAGTATAACTAAACATTAATAATATTAAATGTATAATCAAATGAATTAAAATTTAGAAAGGTAAAAGAGTATTTCGGGTAAAAAATGTGAATAACATTTTAGGTAGCATGCCTGGCATGCATGCACCATGTGCCCATTCTAGCTGGAGTCCATAGCATGCAACCTATGTGTCTTGTTTTAAGTGGGTTTTTTTGTACCAGCGTTGATAATATTTTCTTAGTAGTTTCATTTTTATTTGTCTCGTTAATTTTCTAGGAAGCTTTTTGCAGTGTACTTGTAGCCTCTCGTTTCAGCCATGAACCGAAGCTCGTGATCTAGACTGAATAATCAATGGCTTAAGAATTTATAACATAGATAAGTGAGTCTCCCACTTCATCAGTGACAATTACAATTGGATTCTTTTCAATATAAAAGATATGATGGAGACCCTCTTACCTCGTACAACCGGGCCGGATAAGGAAGGCGCGATATTCCCTATTTTTGGCTTGTTGGAAGGGAGGAAACATTATTATTGCAAGCAGCTATGGCGAAGATATATCTATTAACAGGACGAAATTTGAAATTTGACTTAGTGTTTGTTGCTTCAATTATGTTGGCTCTGTTGGTCTGCTGCAACAACATTTGTAGAGCACTCGGAATCCAGCCGCAAAGACTTAGGGGAATGGATATTTATTGCATGGGTTAGTTCTAATCCAATTTGTTGAGATTCAATAAGAAGATCCTATTGAAAATGAAGCACCTACACTGGGATGGAGCCTCGGGCTATTTTTAGGTATATGTCTATTTGTAGATGTATGTACAAATTCTATTTATAGATTGCATGTCTATTTATAGATACATGTCTACTATTATTATACCTTAATATTATTTGGACAATAAACTATATTCTATTCTCAATGAGCACTTGGAAATAGTTAACTGAAGTGGAAAATCAGTTAGGTAAATGAATTTCGAGTTAAGTGGTTGGTTGGTGGGACATGCAGATTGACATAGTTGTAATTGAGTGATTTGAAGTTGTAACTAAGTGATTCGAAGTTGTAACAGAGTTGGAAGTGCAGTTATGCAAGTTGTAAAGTATTTAAACTCAGTTGCGCTATTTGTAACTAAAGATACACTAGTGAGAGATCAAGTGAATTAATTATTAATCAATTCACAATCAATGGTCTCACATGCAACTGAAGATTTACTATTATTAACTGCATGCATGTCAGATCCAGTGGAGACCCAGATGAGTTCTAGGTGAAAGGGAAGTAAACTATCAGTTGTGACATTATCCAATTGCACACATGCAACCACACACACGTTGGATGTGCCCATGAGGATTGTACAGTCAAAGCAGGCAATATTGCACTCATTCAAGGATTACTATCAGCTAGGATTGTGCAGTGGAGGCAGGATGTCTGGAGATAGTAAATTGGCTAAGGAACTTGTCAATTTTTGTATGATAGTGTGAGAAAATTAGCTCATGTACTGAGAGCTCTTGGATTGGAGCTTTGTATGTAATTGTTTCATGATCCATGATATAATATACAATAGAATATAGTGGGGTTTTTAGCTAGAAGCTTTCCCCGGTAAATTATCTCTGTTGTGTGTGATTGATCTTTCTTCATGATATTGTAATTGGCGATTGTGTTTTAAATTCCGAAAATATTTGTAGAAGTGATTCTGTATTTAACAGTAGCATATTTTTAGATCAGGAGAATCCAGGACATACATGTATTTTGTATAATTTCTACACAATTTTCCCCTGCAATTTTTTCAGTTTTGGGTTTTTATTAGCATTTGGGTTGTTTTTATTGTTGATGCCATCCTCCGAAGATTCAAGAGGTCCTTCTCCCATCCATCCGTTGGTGTCGTTGATGTTGAAGTTTTTCATAATACTTTCACCTCGGCTTTTGGCTAGTGACGACAACATTGAAACAACATTTTGTTGGGTGGTCGATCTATTA
The DNA here is from genome assembly GCA_034641835.2 of Pinus albicaulis. Lineage (NCBI taxonomy): Eukaryota > Viridiplantae > Streptophyta > Pinopsida > Pinales > Pinaceae > Pinus > Pinus albicaulis. Next base: position 137,489 of record JAXQQM020077889.1, read on the forward strand.
GTTTGGCTCCCTATTCTGTGGATATTACTGGTGGTGGTAATATGTATATTGTGGTTTATGGCAGCAAGCTCTGGTGAGCTCACAGTAACTAGGGTGGATGTGTTATACAGTATTTTTTCACCATCCCTGCAATCCCCATCCCAAACATTGGAGGACCATTTCAGTGACTTCTGTGTATTGTCACACCTTGTTATAAGTGTCATTGCATCCCTTGGCATGTCAAGAACATTTCCTTTATTGATCATTCCTCAAGCAGACTCTCAAAATCATGTTATTTTTGGTCGACGCTAGTAGGTAGTTATGGCCTAGCGCCCATGGAGAAATTAAAACTAGGCCCCGCACCCATTGGCGCTCTATCTCAGTGGGCCACCTGCACCGAGTTGTTTTTGGAAAGTTTTTTAAATAGAAACAAAGTTTCCATGCCTAACAACTTTGTGAGCAGAGTCATCATGGTTTTTTCGACTGAATAATGTCGAAGTCCTCCCTTTGGCTTCTTGTTTCCTACAATTGTGAAACTCCCCAAAGGGATAAGACCATTCTTCCACCTTATGAGGAATCCCAAACCACTCCTCTCCTATAAATACTTCCTTCTCACATTGTTTCAGCTAGTTGAACATTCATTACTATAGCTGGTGTGTAGAATAAGGCAGAGAGGAATCCATTGTTGAGAGAGAGTTTAGGCCCATTACCTCATCAAGTCTAATCCTGAACGAATGCTTGAGACAAGCCTAATTAAACCTGTCGAAGGAGGCTGCAAAGTCAAGGCATTAAAGTTGTAAACTTATTTTCTCTATCATTAATACATGACTGGTTTTTGGTTCCAATTTTGTGTTCGATAATATGAAAAATGTTTGATTCTACTTGACCAAACGTAGTTGTAAATGAAAGAATTTTTTCGTATGATGTCATCGTTCACTTGTTCTTTATGCAGTTACATGGACATTATCATTAAAGGATCACGAAGTGTGAATACAAAGATCAAAGGATCGCTGCTGCAAACCACGACAAGAGTGTTGGACCGAGGTAGGTTATCTATCCCAACTCGTTTTTCATTTATAATCTAGGATTCCAAAAGTCCAGCATGTTCCCTTGTTGCTAAACCCACTCTAGGGCTAGAGGGATCGCCTCTGTCCGAACAGGGTATTTTCATGTTTAACAAGTTGGCGACCATACTAGGGATCAGTGTGTCTTGCCTCTGGATTGGTTTTTCCCTCTTGAATTAGTCCATTTGGATTGCTTTGACTTCCCTGTCTCATTATTCTCATTTGTTTTCCCCTCATCTGATCAGTCTGGTTTTGGTATCCTAGGGTTTCTAGGTGTCTTTTGTCGCTTGTTCGGCCACCTCCTCACTGAGCCTTCTGAGTTGAGTTTGAGTCGGGCTAGTATTTTATCTTTTCAGTTTGTTGACTGTTTGTTTGATCTTTTCTTTCGATTCTATTTGTATTTGGGTCATTGAGCTGTCATCTTGGTGTATGTTTTACCTTCCCTCTGTCGCCTTGAGCATAGATTACTTTTCTCACTGAATCGATTTGAAAGTCCTCTTTTTTCTCGAAGGAATGCGTCTATGTTTTGAGTGTGTTTTACATTCACATTGGATTCGTCTCTTTGTCTTTGATCATTTCGTTCAAGTGGCTCAAAACTAGTATTCCTTTTGTCTTTTAGTGTAACAGTGCATTTTTCTTCTCATTCATCTAAAAGAACAAAATTTTCATTCTTTCTCTTGGTTTGAAAATGAAACGTAGTCTTTTGCATTAGTTGCTTTCTCATTAAAAGTGAACTACAAAAGAATATCCTTTCATTTTCTGCTTTGGTTGTCTTAGGAGCATTAGGAAAAGTTCCTCTTGCATTTGATTTCTTGTTGCTTTGTTGTGAACTTTTATCCCTCTCTTAGCTAGCTATTCATCGAATTGAAATTATGTTCTTTCACATATAGTTGTGCATTAGATATTTGAGATTACATTCGGTAAGGCCTTGAAACTACAACATTAATTCAAGATCAACTTTAAAATGAACTCAATCAACCTAAGGAAGCATTGAAACTTAACGCTCATATTTATAGGTCTAGGCTAGTGACGTGTTCCGGCGTCGTTAAACCTAGTATATGTCGTTCGCCATCTAGCATTAGACAGCACTAGCATGAACTTGTGCTCCCCGTACCGTCGAGTATATAAAGGGAGACCCTCATAGGTTGCAATCCTTTATCCATAGGAATCTGAGTCTGTCGCCTTGTAACCTTGATACACCGAACACAACATTCGGGGAGGCTGCCTGCACATATGTTATGTCCTTGGTCATTTCTCTTTCATTTAATAACCAAGGTGTATATTGCAGTTCACAGGAGCTTGGTACACCCTCTTGCTTAGATTTCTTGAGTAGTCACTTTGATCTTTCTGTGACTCCCTAAAAATTGAAAATATCATCGAGCACTTGTCCTTTCAACCTTGTCCAACCTTAAAGTGACTAGAGTCACCTTTTTCCCTTTTCTTGACTCTTACAATATGAAAAGGCAGATTTTTGTTCTAGTGTCATAAAATTGATTACCTACGATCACACGCCCATTAAATTTATTTTCTTGGCTTCTTCTTAAGTAAATCCTTAGTGTTTGGTATTAAAGCCTCGAATCGGTCATATATTTTCTCTCTTATTTTTTAGAAAAGGTCACGATGGTGGAACCACCAATTTCATCGTCCCCTTCATTACCTCGTAGTGAATATCCTTCTCCCAAAGTTTCTTCGGAGACATCTCAGCCTACTGGGCCTTTAGGTTACTGGCGTTCTATTATTCCGAGTGTTCAATATATTGCCACTCATTCTCCTCTTGAGGAACCATTTGATATCAATTGGCAACCTCTGGACGTTTGAGCTCATTTTAGGGAAGAATAACATCCTCCATTACCCTCAGAACCGCTTGCCACAAAATCGTTTGAATCGCCATTAATGTGTGATTTACTTTCCACTACTCGTCACCTTTTCGCCGACAGCATGTCTTCATCTAATATGGATGCTACGGGTCCCATCAGTAGTGAAGTGTAGAAATTATATACAATATGCATGTATATATCCAGACTCTCCTGATCTAACAGTATTTATCTTCTCACAACATAACTTTCCTTAATACAATTTTGCAGAAATTAAATCAACAAATTCGTGCGTTACATGAAGCAATAAAAACACACATAACACAGTTGTTTAACGGGAAAGCCTGAAGCTAAAAACCCCAACTATCATATATTATGTATCATGGATATCATGTAACAATATCATACAAATCTTAGTACATCAAGCTCTTAGTACAATACAATCATCACACACTATCATGAAGAAATCTGCAAATCCATGCACTGATTTTTGCCTCCTGATAGCCTACCTCCACTGTGCAATCCAAGCTGATTACAAAGACCAATTCGATGCAATCCCACTCTCATTGACTGCATTATTATCATTGGCAACTCCAATGTATATGTAGATACAATTCATGCATCACTATGGTCACAACAGATAGTCTATCTCACCCTTTCACCTATCTTTGCACTGGGTCTCCACTAGATCTGACATGCACTATAGTTAACTGTTGTATTGTTCAGTTGATTAATGAGTTATTATTTGTGAATTAATTAACTAATTAATTCACTCCACTCTCACTAGTGTATCATTCAATTAGATTAGACACAACTATCTCAACTAAGTCTAATTGAGTTAAACTGAATACAATTCCATGAACTACTCTTCCAACTCTGTCATAGCTTTGCCACTTCAGTTCTAACTAAGTCCTCCATGCATGAAATCTCGTAAACCCTTAGGAATTGCGTAATTCCTTCAACCCATTGATTTGACAAATCTATATACTAAAATTAAGTGCTCCAAGAGAATAAGTTGTTGTATAGAGTCTGATTGTTATTAAGAGCTAATAATAATCGATATGCATCTAATTTTAGATCGACGATCTATAAATAGACTTCGCCCAATCTTCTAAATATAGAATTTCATCTATTTTTCACATTTGACCAACCATCTACAAATAGCATCCTGCAACTTATAGAATATGTTCATCATGTCTAAAAATAGACATACACCTAAAAATAGCCTATGTGTGCCCCACCTAGTTTAGGTGATTATTTTCCAACTAGGATCAAGGATGATGTTTCAGGATGCCTCCTTCATTATTTCTTGTTGCAAACTTCAACATGAAGAGACTTATGTTTCTACTGGAGAATATCATTTCCCTCCAGATAATTTTCCTTATGTCTCGGGTCAACCTTCCTCACAACCTTCCACTCTCCTGATTGGTTATCGTTCATTGAGTCAGATGATTTCTAGTGCTAGATATTTGTATCAGAATCCCATATGGTCAGGTACATTGGCTCCCTCGAAGGGGTCGTTTGTCTCGAGTCCATCCCCCTCGACTCCCATCACGTCGAAAATCGTTAAGTCTATCCCAACCAAGCCCATTGTTTGTGTGGCTTCATTCGTGCCTTTTGTTAGTGTGATTCCATCATTGCCACCATCTTCTGCAGTTCGTGGGACGACTCCTATCGCTTCCACGATAACTATTGGGCCCGTCGTGAGTGGATCACAGCCTCACGTATCGGGAGTCCATCAACCTACTGGTAGTGGGCATGTCTCTTCTAATCCGATTCCTAAAGGTTTGACGTATAATCAGCACATGTTGACCATTCAGCAACAGAATTATTTCCCTCAGGGTTCTTAGCAGATGCAAGCTCCCATCAATCCTTCGCATTATTATGATGAGCATGGAAATCACATCTATCACTATGGGCCTCACCTGCAAGGTCCATTGTATGTTCAGACGCCTCAAATACCAGTTTACCCCAACCAGTTCACATACCTACAGGGACAACCCTATGGTCCACAAGGACAACCTTCTCAGGGACAACCTTCAATCCAATGGGGAAAACCCTACGACCCTGTTGGTCAACCTCATGTTCAACAGGGAGCGTCTTATGTTCCCCAGGGGAAAAAATATCCATCTCAAGGACAACCTTTTGTGCAACAGAACCAGCCTTACGTTCAAAAAGGCCCAACTTTTGTACATCAAGGTCAACCCTCTAATGCTCAGTCGGGCCAACCTGTTTTTCAGGGGCAACTTGGCTCATCGCAGCCGGGCCAACCTGGTCTTTAGGGGAAACATGGCTCATCCCAACCATCGGGGCAACCTGTTCCTTAGGGACAACCCGGTAGCTTCCAACATCTAGGCCAACTTGTACCCTAGGGACAACCTGTCCAAACCCAACATCTAGGTCAACCTGCACCCTAGGGACAACCTGTTCAACTACAGCATATGGGTCAAACTTCACACCAAGGGAAACTCGTGCAACCTCAAGGCCCACCTTTTATTCCTCAATTTCAATCTCAGATGGTACAAGATCTGTCCCAAGGCACTACTTACATTCCACAACAAAATCCATGTTTTTCAAACAGGACCTCAATGGTTCGCTCAGAATCAATATCCTGGTCCTCAACTAGTGTATCGGTAGAATTATCAGACTTATAACCCCTATGGAAAAAATCCTCTGGGACAGAACATATGGGGTTAGAATTTCTCCCAACCTGGTTAGAATCCCACTACTAGTCTCTACCAAAGGCATGCAATACCTTTCAATCTGCAATTGCCTTTTCTCGCCACACTGGAACTTCTCGATGTGTCGAAGTTGAAAAATTATCCTATCCTTCATAATCCATATTGGCCTCCAGTTCCGACTAAAATCCCTGGCAATTGTCATACATTTGAAGGAAAGTCCGCAGAAGACCCCCAAGTGCATGTTATGACATACCATCTCTGGTGCTCCTCTAACTCTTGGGTTGACGATTCAATTCGATTACGTCTTTTCCAAAGGACTCTCACTAGTGTCGCTATCAAGTGGTACATTGAACTCTCCCGCATCATCTTTCAATATTTCAACTCTCTTGCCATGGCATTTCTTATGCACTTTAAATTACCAGTTCGATATGAAACTGGGACACACCTCCTAACATCCTTGAAACAATATCAGGCTACTCATATCTCCGATCATATTCATGAATGGAGGTGATGTCATCGTTTGATCAAGTTTGAGATTCATGATCAACTCTTAACTAATTGGTTCACTACCTATTTTATTGGTCTGATTACTAAGGACATTGCTACGGGGGCATGTGTTACTAAGGAACAAGCCATTTCTCGTGCTTAGTACCTCGATCTCATGTACTCTCAATCCGGCACGTTGTATGAACTCTTGCCTTATGCTCTGCGACATGGAACTACCAAAGCACTAGCGACGCCATCTGTCGACGGTATCATTGGTTTTGTGTCTCAAACTTCTCGTAAGTCTTCTCCAAATATTGCGAAGCAAAAATCTACTTCTTCCACTGATACTGCTTCTCAGCCACCTTCGAATCCTAGTAAGACTGTGGAAGTGAATGACATCTAGTCCACTCTGGCGGATAAAGCTTCCAAAGGTAAGAAAAAGGGTAAAGGTAAGGCCAAATCCAATATCCCGAAACAGGATTCTTCGAAACCTAGTGTTGATGATGGTTCAAAACGCAAACCGAAGTACCCTTTTCTGCTTTGTGATGAAGAGCATTACACCAAGGACTGTCCACGACGGGCCAAGGTGAGTCGACTGCTCAAAGGCACTTAAGGAACTCTGGTTTTTCTTAAAGAACCATTCCCATCATAGCAAACTCATATGGTGGAGCAACCTCAGTCCTCTGCACCATTTGGCTCTCAGGTTTTCATGATGAATGGTCCTGCACCCATCTCTATTACTACCCGATCGAAAGATTATACTGAACCACATCAGGCAGCAGGGAAAGAGATTGCTGATGGTCCTCCTCCCTCGCCTGCTTCTGGCCCTCTTCACATTGAAAGGCCCAATCCTGAGCCTGTTGTATGGCCACCTTTTAAAGGTGTACTCTGAAAGTCTTCCTATAACCCAAATGCCTGTACTGCTCAGCATTACAATATTCTTGAGGATTTGGCTTAGGTTCCATCTGCTAAACGCAGAACTTCAAAGTTTTCGGTCACAATGGAAGGCTTTGTTATCTGCCATCGGAGGATTTGACCCCATCGATTCTACCCTTATCACTTTCAATTTGGAAAATTTCGTCCTGCATCTCCCTCACCAGCTTGCACTGATTATTCAAGTTGGGATTAATGGAAAGAATATCCATCAAGTGGTCATGGACGAGGGTGCATCTACTTGCATCATGTCTTTTTCTCATTGGAAAGCCATCGGTTCTCTAGCCCTCAATCAATCTCCAAACACTTTAGAAGCTTTTGACGAAAGGGAATCTCACCCTCTTGGTGTTCTCGCCAGTTTACCTATTACGTTAGAAGGGAAAATGATTAATGTTGAGGTTGAAGTCGTTGACGCCAAACTCAATTATAATCTTCTCCTCACTCGCAGTTGGACTCATGCCATGCTATGTGTCTCATCCACTCTCTTTCGTGTTCTTCGATTCCCGAACGAAGGAAATATCATCACTATTTATCAGTTGTCCTTTTTCACTTCCACGTCTTTCGAGAGAAACGTTCCATATGTAGATCGTATTCCTACGCCTTATGAGAGTAAAGGACAAGGCATTTTCAAAGATCCTGCCCTTGTGGGTCTTTTTTCTCTTCCTCTGCCCAACACTGCTCAGGTCAACATGATCTCCATGTCTTCTGATCCATGGACCATCCCTTCGCCTAAATAGGTTGATTCATTTGGTGACGCAATGCCATTAAGCCCAATAGAAATTGATTATTCCGAAATTATTTTGGCTTCAGTTCCTCCTCCCTCTGATCATACTCCTTTGAGTGTGTCTGTTGACACGTATTCTCAATCCCCTTGGCTCGTCACTTCGGATTCGCCCGATCCCTTAAATGAGATATTTCCCACTGATGAGGCCATTTCTGGAAACCGTGTCTCTTGAGGATCCTCCTTGGGACGACAATCATCATCATTCCTCCTTTATGCCTGGCCTTGGGGCCATGTCTACTTATTTTGAGAAATTCGCTTCCCAAGCTCCTTCCCATCCGCTTCAAACGTCCATCTTGACACATGAAGTTTTTGCGGAGGGTAACCTGGGAAAAATTACGCAAATGATGCCTATAGACATCTCCGTCAAACCAGGGGTTGTCGAGAACATCCACATTGGGGTGACCTGTTCTCCTTATGAGATCAAGGTCTATACTAGTCTCTTCCGAGAGTTTCAAGACGTTTTCGCTTGGTCCTACAAATAAATGCCCGACATCGATCCGATTATAGTTGTGCATGAGATTCCTACTTATCCTGATGCGAAGCCTGTTTGCCAATGTCTTCATCCCGTGCACCCTAGAAAGGTAGCCGCCATCAAGGGACAAGTTGAAAAACTTCTCAAAGTTGGCTTCATTTATCTTATTCCCTTGACAGAATGGGTTTATAACATTATTCCAGTGGATAAAAAATAGGGTACTATTCTTATCTGTGTGGATTACTATGACATCAACTGCACTTTTCCTAAGGATAACTGTCCCACTCCTTTTATCGACTAGATCATTGACAAGTGTGCTCGGAGTGAGATGTTTTCCCCTATGGACGGGTTTTATGGTTACAACCAGATCAATATTCTTCCGGTGGATCAACACATGACCGCCTTTATCTGTCCTTGGGGTACCTTCACCTACAAGAAGCTCCCTTTTGGTCTTAAGAATGTTGGGGCTACATTTCAACGAGCAATGTCATACGCTTTCCATGATATTAAACACATTGTTCAACCTTACCTAGATGACCTTCCGGGTCATTCTACCAAGCGTGAGGACCACCCAGATCACCTCCGTCAAATATTTCTTCGTTGTAGACGTTATAACATTCGGCTCAATCTGCATAAGTGTGTCTTCTACGTTGATTTTGATAGACTCCTTGGGTTTATTGTTTCTAAAGACGGAATTCATCTCGAACCTCTTAAGGTTGAAGCTATTGTCAATCTCCCCTCTCCTTCCTCTTTACATCAGTTGCAGAGTCTGCAAGGGAAAGCTAATTTCCTATGTTGTTTTATACCGAATTATGCTGAAGTAGCCAAAGGCCTCACGCGATTTCTCAAGCAAGGCGTCCCATTCCTCTAGGATGATATCACCCAAAAATCTTTCGATGCACTCAAGACATTGCTTATCAATGCTACTCTCTTACGTCCTCCCAATTATCATCGCAACTACTCCCTCTACTTAGTTGCCACATTTAGCACTATTGCAATGGTTCTGGTACAGGACGATGACAATGGTGATGAGCATGTCATTTATTATTTGAGCCGCAATCTTCTCAATACCGAAACACATTACACACATGTCGAGAAATTGGCGTTGGTTGTTGTTCAAGCAATCCAACGTTTTCACCATTATATTCTACTTCGCACAGTAACTATGATTTCTGATTGTAACCCCATGACTTATATTTTGAATCGAAAATTGTTGGGGGGGGAATACTCAAAGTGGATCGTTATCCTCAAAGAGTTTGATTTGGAGTTCACTACCGCCAAATCGAAGAAATCATTGGTTTTTTCCCGATTTGATTTGCTCTTTACCGTTTGCCTTTGCTACCTCTGGTTCTAAGGAATGCATTTCGAACGACACCCTTTTTCTCATTAGCACCCTCAATCCATGGTACGGTGATATCATCGTCTATCTCCAGACTTCCACTTTTCGATCTGAGTTGATGAAGGATGCTCGTCGACGCATCCACCATCATTTGCAACCTTATCGCATAGTCGAAGATACTCTATACCGCATCGGAGCTAATTTTGTTCTCCGTCAGTGTTTAACTCTCGAGGAGGCTGAAAAAGTCCTCAATGAATACCATTCTGGCACTTGTGGCAGTCACATGTCTGGATATGCTACTGCACAAAAAATCCTTCGTGCTGGATATTTCTAGCCTACCATTTTTAAAGGCTACATTTTTGTTGTATGTAGGTGTCATGATTTCCATATTTACCAGCAGCAAGATGCGTGCGTCACCTGCACACCTCCATCCTATAATTACCTTTGGTCCCTTTGCGAAGTGGGGCATCGATTTTATGACGTGTAACACTCACTCAGTCGAGGGGCATGCTTATATTATCATAGCCATGGACTACTTCACTAAATGGGCCAAAGCAATGCCTACACTCACAACTGACGATAAGACAGTTGCACAATTTTTGTTCAATCATGGCATTACCAGGTTTGGTGTCCCCCAAGCCATTGTCACTGATCATGGCTCTCACTTTCGTCATTATATGATGGTTTAGTTTACTTCTAAGTTGGGTCTATGTCACGACAGCTCAACGTTGTACTACCCTCGGGCCAATGGCCATGTTGAAGCCATGAACAAGGTTCTAGTCACTATGCTTCAGCATACAATTGGGATGCACAAGTCCAACTAGCATCTCATGTTGTTTTTAGCTCTCTTGGCTTACCGAACCTCGGTGAAGGATGCGATTGGATTCACTCCATTCCAGCTTGTGTATGGTCTGGAAGCTACCCTTCCGATTGAATGTGAAATCCCTTCTCTCAAGATAATTGTTGAATTACTGCCTAATACCTCACAAGAAGAAGAGCATCTTCTATATTTGGAGAGGCTTGACGAAAATCGCCATTTTTCTTTTTTTGTCATAGAAGCACAGAAAAAGTGGGTCAAAGCTCATTTTGATCAGACAGTTTCCCCTCATACCTTTGTAGAAGGAGACCTAGTCCTCTTGTATGACCAAGCTCATGATAAGTTGGGGGCAAGCAAATTCGAACCCATGTGGCATGGGCCCTATATCGTTAAGCGCGTTTTGCAGAACGAGGCTTATGAGCTAATTGACTATGAAGGTTATCCTTTGAATCAACCCAAAAATGGGTTGTACCTCAAAAAATACTATGCATGAGTTTCTCGTGCATGTTCTTTTGTACATAAGTGTGTTTTTCATTTTTGTACGTTTTTGGCTTGGTGTGATTTGCGAGTAATTTCTCCTACTTATTATGTTGTTGCTTACTGTGCAGATGTTTGTCACTACTTATGTTGGTTTCGCGGATGTTGCCTCTCATAGTACCTGGAATCTGTCTTCTGTAGCTTGGGTGATTTATAATTCTAATGGTGATTTGATAGACCTTCAAGGTATTTGTCTAGGACGAAAAACAAACAATGTCGTTGAATATAGTGTCGTCATTGAACTCTTAACTGAGGCCATTGCTTTCGACATTCATGCATTAATTGTGAACCTAGACTTGCAGCTTGTTGTTCTTCAGCTTAACGGGCATTACTCTGTTATAAATCCTCAAAGTTTAAGGTTGTATTTGCATGTTCGTTTATTAGAAAAGAATTTTTATTATATCAAATATCAACATATTCCTAGAAGAATGAATGTGTTAACTGATGCAGTAGCCAATATTGT